>BGPT01001926.1:1779-26928 GCA_003297045.1 Symbiodinium sp. clade C Y103
ACTCTAGTATGCACATCTATCGGATATAAAATTGTTCCGACGTGTACTCCGTGTGCACCGTGGACGTTCCGTAATGGCTATATGCAAATTCCAAAACCAGATTCTAAGTTTCAATCCAACGCTATATATCATGTGGGGTGAAGCCAATAATATACCTACCAGTTGGGAATGGTTTTTACATGTTTTTACGAACCATTTGTGGTGATTTTGGGGATGGTTTACTATTGGGTTTACCACATTTGCTATAGATTGGCTTTGGGAATTTTGGACCTATCTACTGTCCATCAATATTCAACAGTTCATCCCCCAATAAATTGGTTTGAGGGAAAATCTTCATCAGAAAGCATACAATAGTTCTTGCTCCCAAGAAATGAAAGAAGTATTGGTTTTCATGCATTTTTTCAACGAAACCAATCAAATAAGTAGTAGTTTGGGTGCTCAGTAGCTATTTTCACCTTAAATTAGATTGTGTTCATGTTCTTCCAACATCAAGAACAGTGGGTTCATTGGTATTCTGGGCTATCTTGTTTTTTGTGATATCAGAGTGGTTGGGTAATACATTGCCACAATGGATTCTACAGTAATATGGTGTGATTGTTTGGCAAAGGATGTCCGATTGGAACGGTCGGTTCATAGACATTCCCAGGTCCGATTTTAATGAAACATGCTACACTGCATACCGTGCAATGATCAACTTCTACTAGGGAGTTACTAAGGCTCTTCTTACCCAACAAAATTCAACCAAATTCCATCAGTTGTTCAATGTTTTTCAGGGAACTTCGGCAAACTACCAGGAAGCTCCGCGCAAACAAAATATGTTCCAGTTCCATTTGGCTGCTTCTTTGAGTTTTGCAATGCTGACACAGAATGAGAACACCAACAACTTGACGTCACCTCCACACTTAAACAACCCCCGGACGCTACGATCGAAATTTGGAAGTGAAACAGATAGGAAACCAGTCTTCCTATCTAAGGTAACGCACTTCCACTTTCAACATTTCCTCACGAGTTCGCTTCACAGCCTTCACAGCCCATCTACTAGGTCCTGTCCGCAGATAAAGATCAACAAGTTCACGATGTTCCACATGCGTGAGACGATAAACTGCCTGCGCACCACTCCAGCCCACAGCAGCTCGATATTCACGTCCACCACCGGGTGTGAAACAATGGATGGATCACCAGCTGCAGAGATCCACTTGATGGCCGAGGAGAATTTACCCTTCTCGTCTTGCAGCATGTACCTGCCGAAAATGATCAAATGGCATCAGGTGATGCTTATGCCATCCACATCCTCATCATTATCATTGATTGCGGTATAGAAAAGAGGCGGTGGATGGTGGTGGTGATTATCATCATCGTCCTCGTTGTCATCATTGTCATCATCATCCCCACCGGAATACAACAGAATAGGAGAACCCTTCTTTATGAGATCAATTGTCCATCTATTTCCATCCATTTCCCATCACAGTCCCACAACATCCAACAGGCATAATTGCAGTCAACGATGATCATGGAACTCTGCTGCCCAGTGGCTTTACGAAATAATTCACCCGTCTTTTGGTGCCATTGGACTCAGTCCTGGGGCCGGGGCAAGTTTTTATGGGGCCCTGGGCACACATGGGCTGTTCGGTGGAGACACTGGACATCAATGCTATGCAAATGTACGTGCTAACCATGCCATACCATGCCATATCATAGCACTACATATATAATATTTATGTTTACACACTTGTCTATTAGTCTAAGTGTCTAAGTATCTAAGATTATCTAAGCATCTATATACATGCATATTTAGGTATACATATATATATATATATGTGTATGTATAATTGTGCATAATATATATATATATACATATGTATATACATCTCTCCCTCTCTCTCTCTCCATCGCTTCAGGTCATCTAGATGTGTGAGCACATGTTTTATTCCAAAGAAGCACGAATAGCTATGCTACTATACTACTGTATTACTATATTCCTGTATGACTATGTTGCAGTGTTGCTCTACTACCAGATTACATTACTATGGTAATGGTAACATAATATTGTTAGATTACACAGCAATTACATGCAATTACTACGACATAATTACTTTTGCTATTATAGCCACATTACTATACTTGTCATGATATTCTATAAGCCCGACTATACATATACATATTTAATAAAATATGTATCTGTATATGTAGTATGGGTCAAAATTTGACACCCATACCTGTTGCATCACACTGTGACCCCTTGGAGGATCACCCCACTTAGTGGTGGAAGTAACTTCTAAGCCATTTCTCAATGGGATAACCCACTTTTTTGGGGGGGACTTGCTGCCCTACCCGTATCTCACGGGCCCCGTTTCCCTGTGACCCTGTGACCACTGGACTCGCCTGTATGAGCGCCAGACTAAGCCATCCAGCAGCGTCCGCAGCAGGGCGCTGGTGCGGTCCGTCAATCGCTTCACGATGTCCGGATGCCGTTCGAACAACTCCTCAACAACCGCTGGGGTCAAAAAAAAACATGGGTTTATGTGGGTTTATAATGGTTTATAATGGTTTATAAGAGGTTACAATTAGTATAATTGTTGATTATATGGGTTTAGGCTATGTTTTTCGCATGTTATACATAGTATAAATATCGTTTATGGGTAGCATCTTATGCCTATATATTGTAGTTGCTGGGGTTTATGATCTAGGAAGCCCATACTTGTCAATAGTTCTTCCAATGGTTTTTGGTTGCTAGCCTGTTTCTTTTCATGAGTCAACATCAGATCCCCTCAAAGTGCGTACAAGGTGGTGTCCCAACTTCTGGGGGAGGCACCACCTTGATACCTTGCAGGTGTGCCAAGGCAGAGTCCGTCCAAACTCTCGTTCTAGGGGGTGTTGACTGCTGCAATCCCAATATCTCCTACCATGGATATGTTTCCCTAAAACAATGCCATAAACCACCCATTTGCGAATGGGTTATACAACCCATTTATGGTGAAATTGGGATGGTTTACTATTGGGTTTACCACACTTGCTATAGATTGCCTTAATTTCGGAGCTATGTACTTTTCATCAATATTGGTGGTTTTTGGCATTGTTCTACCAACATTATGGTCAAATCCTCCCCGCACCGCGTCCTCTGCCCCGTAGTAGTACTTCGCGCGGTCCGCGCGGATGATCAGCAGATCCTTGAGCATGGCGCGACAAATGTTCTCCGAACCATTCTCCAGGGCCCAAACGAAGGGGGAGATGAACTGATCACCTGGCTGCCACATGGTGCCACGTCTTAAAATAAGGGGTATAAGCCGTAAAAAATGGGGAAAATGAGGATGAACCAATGGATTTAGAGGTACCCTATTTGCAGACAAACCCAGATGGTGCCATCTAGGACGCACGCGGCTGCGGTCTATGGATAGATTTTAGCAGTAAAAGTTTGAGATGTTTCCTAGATGAGGAACGGGAATTGGTGCTCAGTTTATTTCACTACTATTTCACTGTGAGTTTTTGATTGATATTTCGAACTAGTTAAGGGATGTCCAGAGGCTGAAACTCAAGCAATAAACACGACTGGAAGGCACCATATTGCACTGAGAATGCCATGGGAATGGGATGAGGGGTGATGTTCTTTGACCTGGATTCCACCAAAAAATGAGGTACAATCTGGCAATCAAACATGGCGTGCTGGAAACCCTCCCATTTACAGATGGTTTTCCTGCGAAAAAAAAACTTCGACAGGGGACTTGCCAGCTCTCATGTTTGATTCCTGAGGGTGCAAGTGGTCATGGAGTTGTCTGACAAATGTCCAGCCTTTGGCGACCAGAGTCAAAACCATCCCTGGGGAAAAACTTAGACAAACCCAATGCCATAAACAACCGGATGTTTACCAACTATTTCTGGAAATATTGGGGATGGTTCATCATTGGGTTCAACATACTGTAATCTATTATCCCCATATTTTGCAAAATAGATCCCTTTATTGTCCCTGTCATTTTTGGGTTGTATTACTAGTGGGTTCACCAAATTTAATTTCCATAGCAAACCGCTCACTAGTTTGGTTGATTTGAAGGTCGGGTGGCTCCTGCTGGAGCCTCTGCCCTGAAGATTCCCATACACTGGGAGTGGTGATTATTTTTGTGGGGGGGCTGCTACCTGGCTGATTCTTTTGAGGGGTTGCTATAATCATTGATCACAACCATATGCTAAATGTATGGAATACTTGCAGTACCAACATTAAACCCAAAAATGACCCCGATGCTGGTACCCTCTCTAACTTCAACATAGCAATGGAAGACGACCAGTTCTAATAGGCAAAAGTCTATAAATGGACCATTTTCCATGGCTGTGTTGAATTATCAGAGGTTAACTATCTCAAGCATATCGGCTTGTCTGAAAATAGTGTACCCCCTAAATCCATTGGATTTTCATAATTTTCCCCATTAAAAATAGCCATTTGGGGGTAACTACCCCATTTTCAGACAAACGCATATCGGGCATCCCTCAACAATTTTCAACCAAGAAACCCACTTGGATATGGAGCAGCCACTCTGCTCGTTCACCTCTTGGTGCTGCCGCCAAAGCTTTCTGCAGAGCCTTCCGTGGGCCACAGCTTTTCCCGGGAAATCTATGAGAAAACTATGGGTTTTAATGTGATAAACCCAACACCGTATCATTAGACTTACCTCAGTACCAACGAAGTAGGGGTGTGAAACCTGCATTTCGCTTTGTTTTCCTTAAACGGCCTATTCTGTGATCCTGTTGGGAGCCTAGTACCAGATAGGAGGGTCCAAGGTATTCACCATCATAGCTCAAACTGTCCAGCTCCATCCTAAAGAGATGATTTTAAGGAGACGCGACTGAGTCTGGCCGCAATACGTGTACAGCAGAGATACCCTTTCTTTGCAAGGTAACGTCTCCAGTGAAATCTTATGTCGGTGTTATTCATGTGATCATCCTCGGGCTCCCAGGGATGGCTCGTTTGTGAACATCCTGAGTTCCATCATTTAAGAATCCGCATCTGGCAACAGAACCTGTGCGCCAGTCAATTTCACTGGAGCTTTTGATCTGTCCGGGGGATCGGGCCTGCAGTAGTTGGGGAGACATGTCATTCATCCACCATTTGCCAAAAATTGTCCAGACTGCAACAGTAGACTCAGCAGGTTTTCATGTTCCGGTCATTGTGCCGTTGTGAGAATTGCACCGGGTAGAAGTGATACAACTGCTGCAAACACCCTACATGGATCATGCTGGAAGTAAGTGAATGGATAGTAGATATTGGTAAGTCGGTGATTGATTTCACCCAATATATTCGCGTATAACTATGTGTATATATATACACATAGTTAGATAGGTAGGTAGATAGATAGATAGATAGATAGATATACGTACATGTGTATGTATACTATATATATATATATATGTATATATAATATACTGACGTATTCTTCAACAAAACCATCCGGATAATAAAAAATAGACCTCGCCAGCCGCATGTCCTCAGGGTCAACCGCTCCTTCACGTTGTTGGCATTGATGGCTGTCATGACCACTGTGGATCCTTCCTGTGATGGATGAATTTACTCCGCTGCCGGTGTAAGGAAAACTATGGAGCAAAGCATGATTGGTTGGTTGTTACCAAAATTCCTGGAAAACCACTGGATTTGATTGGCCCCAATTTTTGGAGAAACTTAACTCACATGAGACCCGGGTAGCTAGATGTAAACCAAATCTATGAGGAAATGGAACAACCCAGAATTTGCAAAGGATTTTCCCAACGACCTTGTGCAGGAGCTGTCCAAAGACCTCCAAAGAATAGGCGCTTCCAAGCTGCGCAAGTCAAGAAGAACTCAAGTCAGACTAATTCTCTTGGCAACCAGTCAGGAAATGTAGGCCAAGTCGGATATTTAGGCCATCAAAATTTAGATACAGGTATGGATGCCATAAGAAGAACCAGCATCTTTGGCTCTTGGGACATGAATGTTGGCCCATGCCTATTTTATGCTACCCTCCGGTAATCAAACATGGCGAGCTGGAAGCTCGATGATTTTCCATCAAAAAACCTTCATGATGATACCGAAGGGTAGATAAGAATAGATAAGATATCAAGCTGGGTATATATCCGGCTGCATCCCCATGGTTATCATCCCCATGGTTATCATCAAATGTATCGCATGAAATAAACCAATATTGTTCGCCATTCTCCAAATATAAAACCGCATGGTATGGATAAGTCGTTGCTGACTTGTCCCAGGTAACCGAGAGATAAGACCCTGCAAGTCTAACTGTCCACTAGCCTTGCTGCAGCGCCAAGTGACTTGCAGCACTTCCCATTGAAGGTAGCAACATGGTTGTTAAATGACGTGGCTTTTCTCCGGTACTTTGAGGAATAAAAGCATGCATATTATAGTAGATGTATGTGCATGATGTTCCCATGTCTTTACATTGAAACGATTTAACATGTGGATTTCCCATTGCTATGATTGATGACCAAAGGGTACGGGTACAACATGGTTCAACATGCTTACATCCAGGCGCAACCAAGCTTGGACCTGCAGTGCATTTGTCCAGCCCTGACAGCTGCGACGCGGCATCTGTACATGACCCGATCATGGCCAACACGAAGTCGGGACAGTCTGGCGTGACCTGATGTCTCCAAAATTCTTAACGCTTGCTGGTTAATGGTTTCAACCCCAACATCTTATATACCCCAATTGAAGGCTGTATTGGAGTTGAAGATTGGAAATACAAGCCCAACATGGTATGGGATGATATGGTCTGACCATGTCTGACCTAACTCCCCTGGGTATCGCATCCCTGAATTTGGGGAGAAACAACTCCCAGGCATCATCCTCAAAAATCTGATGCAACTTTTGGCCCTTGGGGCCCTGGTGCAACCGCTGCCGGTTCGTATCTCAAAATGAGATGAGCTGCAAGTTGGTCGCAGAAAATTTCGGACCCGGAAAATGCGCAGCAACGATTGTCCTTTCAGAAGATCTTCCATGTGGCTACATCAAGAGATGATAAGAACAAAGCTGCGCACATGCTGCACGTGCTCATCCATCTGCAGATCCGGATCCTCTGATCTTTGCTCCATTTCTTGATATCTTGATCTATACTGCGATTCCGCTGCCTGCTCAAATTTCCAAGGATTTCTTCGCTTCCTCACTGAGCTCCCCGTGCATCGCACCCTTGAGACACTGCTGGAGGTAGTCTTCTGCTTTGATGGGAGGAAACCTGGGAGCACAGCTCTGCGGATGTTCACACAATCTGATGCCCCCAGTTGTGTTTGTTGGTTTTGTTTCACCCAGTGAAATATCTACCATAAACCCAACACCTTGTAAGTGGTTCGAATCACATGAAGATGGTGTGGCGGGTTTGCCCATGAAGAGGGTATCATGGGGGGGTATACCGATGTCTACCCCATGATTTACGTGGCTAGTGATGCTAATGTCATCTGGAACATGATGATCGGCCATGAGATGTTGGGGTAACCTAGTTTCAAACAAACCCTTGGAGGGGCTATGAACCGGTCATCCCGCTGACTTCCCCGTGACTACGGTATCTGAACTTATCAAATCAACCAGCAACTCCACTTCCAACAGCAACAAGCCAGTTCTCACTCTCAGTGGCTTATGATACCCTCTGGTAATTTAACATATAACTACGGGAAAATAACATATGTTTCACAGGTAGATCATCTAGCATATGCCATTTATCTTCTTCCACAGCTGTGTGAAATTACCCGAGAGTATTCCTACAAGTTTCTGGCCACAAATTCACCAATACCAACCGAAGCCAAGCTCTGATTTCCTGAGCCCAGTGTCTTCGCAGGTGTGTCCTTGGTAAATTCTGGTAAGGCTTCCACCAGGGTCTCCTGACAGATCAAAGGCCTTACCAAACGGGAATCTAGTTGGGATCAGGCCAAAAGCAGGGAACAAACAAAACATCTCGGAAATCACCCAGTAGAACTCTAAGATGGAAACCAGGAATGGCCGCATGGTTTTTATAAATTAAGTTGGCCTATCAGATTCCAAGTTGCGTTTGTTTTTTCCAGAGTTCCATGAGAGAATTTGAGGTCCATTTCATGGGCATAAATTGGTCAGTCAGTCAAACTCGTCAACGGGTGGGAACTGATGTCTCACGGAAACGGGTTGGGACAATCCCACCCCCGCAACAACTTGCCATCCGTAGATGCCCTGTTTTTTTTTTGGTAGCTGGCCTTTTCTAGCCACTCTTCCCCATAAAAAAAACCCAACTTTTCATGGTTATAAATCCCCATGTTTGATGATTCAATCACTTCAAACAAATCCCCAACTTTTAGTCGTCAACTCCCGGTCTGAAATCCCCATGTTTCATGGTTAAATTGGGTCAAGTGACTGAAACCCCCTCTGTTTGATGCTGAAAATCAGGTGGAATCACCCATGTTTCCCGGTCAACTCCCCACAGCTTCTCCACCTCCACCAGCCTTGTCCGGGTCGCAAAAGAAGGCCACGCTGTAGCGTTCCCGCCCTGGGAAGGACACCACGCGGTGCGGCGTCGCCTTGACGTGCTCGTTGCACCAGCGGGACAGCATGGCACCGGTGTTCCTGGCCCATGGCGGTTGAATGACCCATCCCCATGGTTAGGAGAATCATACCCAGGGTGCAAAAATGATGTTTGCAGCTGAGCAATGTTCTCTCTCTATCTGTTTTCAAATCTAAATGTGTAAAATTGATATCTATATATATATATATAAATAGGTACACACTCATTTCTGCGAGTCATAGGAAAACCAAATGTTCCGTAAAGCACCCACCCAGTGAGTTGACACAGCTTTTGGGTATCTACTTTCGGGGTTAGATTGGGTTCTCCACAATGGGATGATCCAAATCACGTCTACTGAAGATGTTTTGAAGCGACATGTTTGTTTGCTAAATTCTGACAGGTACCCACATGGCTTTTCCATTCGGGAATTTATTATATACAATGATCTTTTAAAATCAATATATGGGTATGAGTCAAAACCCTGGTCCGAGTACCCTGGTGAACCCTAAAATGGCTGGCAAACAGATGTTCATGCCAAACAAAGATGTATTGATAGATATTGATAGGTATTGATCCATAGCAATGATATACCTTTGCATCCTTTACCACATCAACCATAGTTCCAGAATTTGTTCTCGGTCTATTGGCAAATACTTGATCCCTGAAATTCATTGAAATTCCCGATGCAAGTTATACACTCTGAGAGTCAAATGAATAGTATGGTAAACCCAACAATAGCCTACCGCCAACTGTACCAGAAAGTGATCGCGTAAACAATATAAACCTTTCCAAAAAAAACTTGGTTCAAAATCGAATTTCCCACATGAATGGTTTCTTTTTAAACATGTTTTTGTTTGCACAGAAATTCATCATCAAGGCATTTGGAAAATACTGAGCCAAGGTTCAACAACACAGCCCCCTCTTTGCCCGGGGCTGAAATCCAGCCACCTGTGGGTGTCCTTACCTCAGGACTCGGGCACTTGATGAATAATCCGGGGGCGCAGTAGATTTGCAAGCGCCAAACCAGGTAGGCTCTGTACAGTGTATATAATATGCGAAATCAAATGCATTCTTACAAATGCATGTATGCATGAACGTATATCTGTATGCGTGTATATATATATATATATGCATATGTATATGCATATACATCTATATATCTATCTATATGTGTGTGAGTGTGTGTGTGTGTGTGTCTGTGTGTGTGTCTGTGTGTGTGTGTGTGTCTGTGTGTGTCTCTCTGTGTCTCTCTGTGTCTCTCTCTGTCTCTCTCTCTCTCTGTGTGTGTGTAGTGAGTACATATAAGCATACATCATATATACAGACAAATTACATATATACCTAGACATAGCTAGATCGATAGATAGATAGATAGATAGATAGATAGATAGATAGATAGACAGATACATAGATACATAGATAGATAGATAGATAGATAGATAGATAGATAGATAGATAGATAGATAGATAGGTAGATAGATAGATAGATAGATAGGATGGATGGATAGATTGGATGGATGGATGGATGGATGGATGGATGGACAGATAGACAGCACAATGGACAAATAGCTAGATACCGTTACGCAGCTGCAGCTGAGATGCTTCCAAACCTGGCACGCCATCCTCCACTAACAATACGGTGACGGAGCCAAAATCCGTGTGCTCGCCGCCTCGGCGAGTGATAGAACAGTTGGAAACAGGGACACTTTCATCTACCCTCTGGTTGTTGAACATAGCCATGGAAGATCCCCTATAAATGGAGGTTTTAATTGGAAAATCACCCATAAATGGCGGGTACACCATCCTGGAAACACGGTGAACCGCATCTTTTTGGGGGGTTGCTATAGAAAATAACTGATGAAAACAGACTTGACAAAGGGTTGAAGAAATGAGATGACTAGTTGATTGTCCCATGTTTGGGGAAGAATTGACTTGGCAAAACGACGTTATTCATGTGTCTTTAAAATAACTGTGTTTGTAATGACACGTGAAATGTGTTGATCCTATTTGTTTCTCTTGTGGGACCTGTTGTGGAGGATGAACAAAGGCTGTCCGCGTTCTGGCCACCCGCGACCCTCATCCAAGGCGCAAGGTAAGGCGGAGCCGTTGTCAGCATCGGATTGAGGATAGCGCAGCAGCCGCAAGGTACAGAGGTCAAAAGTGCGGAGTGACCGTGCCTTTGGTGGGCTTGGACCTGCTTAACAATCCCTGGGGGGTTAAAGAGTGACTAATCATAGTGACTGGAATCCCGTTGTGTTGTTTCCAAGTGTTTCCGGATTAGGTGCTCTTTCTGTATCTATCTATCTATCTATCTATCTATAATCTATCTATCTATCTGTCTATCTATTATCTGTCTGTCTATCTATTTATCATATCATGACTCTAATAGCAACACATGTTTGCCGCGAATTGCTTTTTATCAAAACTGGCCCTTGGACATCTCAGGAATTGCCACAGGCGAGCCGCATGCAACTGTGGGTATCTGTGAAATATACCTGGTTCCTAAGCCTAAAACGTGCAACCCCCAAAATTGTCATATCGAATAGGAACATCAGCTTCGAAACTCAATGTTTTTGGGGTTCTTTTTGAAATGGATTGTTGTTCCGGATTGTAGCTACATTATGCTCCATTTGTATACTGTATACATTCATTGTTGGATTTATATGTATGTAACTTACAACCAGGCGAAGCACGCACATGTATGAATATTGAATATGCATATATGATTATATATGCATGGCATATGTGTATCATTTGTGTATGTATGTACTGGAATGTGTTTTGTGTCTGATGTCTAATGTGCAACGTGTTCTCTGCAGATTAAATCCCTATCAAACCATGGTTCATTATATAAAATTTATGGGCTGTTTATGGCTGTTTCATATTAAGGGGATGGGAATACGCTCGGATATGTGGTTGGTCAACTACCCCATCTTCCCAGATCCTCGTCCCAGCTTCAAAAACCGCTGGCTCCTGCAATCCCAGGGCCACCCCGAAGGCCAGAAGCGCCCGTTGCGCGGCAACGGCGCAGAGGTCCCAAACCCGGTGGCAGTAGCTGGGGAAGCCCTCCTGGAAGTTCAAAGTGCCATCCTGAGCTGACTATCCAAAGTCCGATGACAATGGCCAAACTTTAACTTCTAATCCCATCCCCCTAATATCAAACACCCCCGAAATAGTCCGAAATATGCATAAATCCCTAGTTAACCATGGTTTCTATGGGAATATTGGGGAGAAAGGACTACTTAAGGATCTAACTTTATATCAGATTCCTTCTTTCCATCTCCATCACAATGGGACGAACCTTTCTCCTTTAAAGTTACCCGAAAAGAGAACCCAACTACTCTCAAGATATCCCCCCGACAAAAAGTGAACGTAAATTCTTACATGCAAAACTCAGCGCTGAAAAATCTCCTCATTTTGATGGCACCATGCGGCTGTGAGTGTCTCCTTCCGCAGGTTGAAGGCCTCCTTGATATCCCCCGCGCGCCGCGCGTTGAGTGCCTCATTCCCCACAGCACCGTAGCCTACGTTGGTCGCAGGCGTTAGGCGCGGCAAGGCGCTGCGGTCTGTGGCAGGCGAGAAGAAGCCTTTGGAACCACCTGGGAAGGTGCGCCATGGTCAGCTATACCCTTCAGTAATCAAACATGGCAAAGGGAAATCCCTGGAAATGCCCTATGCAGGATATTCACGGGAAAATCATCTAATTATAAACAGTGGATTCTCCATTGCCATGTTTGATTACTGGAGGGTAACTAATGTGTTTAATTATAAGGTTTCTAGCTCTAGATTTGATGGGAATCATTGCATTCTGGGGAAGAGCTGACTTTGTGCTTGTTCAGACAAACTGCTGAAAACAGGCGATCAAATTGATGAAATCCTAAAACAAGCTGGCAAGATGAGCACTCTGAGGTAGCGAGCCCTCCCAAGGTCAAGAGCTGAGTTGTTTATTTGGTGTCAGGAAGAAAGTCCTTCCTTCTATGTGGAAAAAGCCAGCAAAATGCAAAGATTGGGATAGTATTGAGAATGCATGTGCATAGACGGTTGGCAAATTGTTGATAGGGTTGCTGGTGTAGCTGGCATAGTGACTTATACTGGGTGCGATTTCACCGGGAACACTGGAGTGGTGGTTGTAGAGTTTTGCGCCAATGTTGGGAACCAGCGGAAATATCAAAGTTTACTAAGTAAGATGCAGTATCTTCACCGACAAACATGGTCTGAAGTTGGGGATCGGATGCAAACACTTGAGTGAAGAATGAGGTGCCTGTCTATTTTAATGGAAAACCACAACTGGTTGGTGGTTTTAAGCCATTCCAAAATATTCGTCATCTCAAGCAATCATCCCAAGTATGGCTGAAAAACAATAAATATTTGACAACCCCAGCCAAGCGAAGATTTCTGGAGAGGAATCTGATCTTTTACACCTAGCAAAGTGAGGCGAGACACGGAAGACTTCAGCAATTTCTTGTGATGAGAGAAGGCCGAAGGCATAGACAAATCCTGGGCCACAACACATAGCCGGGGATCTTGGATTCCAAAGTGCTTGGAAAATTTGGAAAGAAATATGTAGATCTAGGTGATAAAATTGGCAAAAAAAACTTGGTTTCATTACAAACGGTGGCATCCACGCCGAAAGCCCGGACGAAATCCAAGAAGCATGGATTCAAAAGAACCCACAATCCGCTTATGAGGCACCACAAATGATGCTGATGTCTTGCGTCTGGTTTTGCCTAAACATACATGGCCTTGTGCCAAAATATGGCGGAATCAACATCACCAGTCGCACTCCAACTCCCTGGATTCCGCTCCCCAAAAAGAGACAACACGATTGGTGTTGGTGGTTTCATTCTACCCTATCAATTCTATAGTCAACTGGCATCATCAGCCCCACCAACTGGACTTCGTTTGTATCCCAATTTATCTTTTGGCGTGCAGATCAAACATATATATATATACCCCCCCCCCAAAAAAAAAAAAAACACACACACACACACATTCTTTGGCTTCTACGCAATGTCCACTTCGGAATTTCATTCACCCGTACGCTGCTATGCTGTAGTTTTGTAGCGAATTATCAACCCATATCAGCACTAATAATCATCCAACATTTATCAACTGTTTACTGCCATTGGGCTTTGCCATTTTGAATCTTGTGGTAGCAAATTCTCACCGTTTCTTTTTGTTTTAATGAATTACCTTGGAACCGCCCAAAATGAAAAAAAGAATCAACGGCCAGTCACCATGGTTGGTGAGTACCATCTAGTAAACTAACATACGAGTAGCTACGGAAAATCACCATTTCTTTAATGGGTAAATCAACGATAAATGGCCATGTCACCATGGTTGGTCAGTATCTCATAGAGCTGCTTGCCCACTTCCCGTTGCTTCGCTGTGACCTCTTCTGGCCCGATCTCGACACAGAAGGCAGAGAAGTCGACGTCAGGGACGGGACCCTCCATGGCTCGTTATTTTTTTCTGTTCCAGGCCCTCAAAATTAGCTGGTGATATTGAGTTCGGAATACATTCTGAAACCATCCATTTTATCCGAGAAGTTTGACTCTGACACTTTTCGGATGACATTCTGAAAGCATCCCAGGGACGGTCCAATGAGTCGGATCCTGTCTGCGCATATCCCAAAGCCATGAACCGATGACTTTTAAGCAGCGCCTTTTTGTCTGGGAAATGTCCTACTTGAGCCAAAAGCTGCAAGCTCAGCCATCCACCCTGGGGTGAATCCAACAATGGTGGATACCCTAAGCCGAATTTATGATGCTTGAGGATGTGTACGGCCGTTTTAATGAGACATCCAACCCCAAGCCATGTCCGCTCCTTGATGGCCCGGACCAAGACGACCGCCACCAGAATGAGGGCCCACTCAAAGGCTTCGCTGGCTTGATCTTTGGGGCAGTACTTGCGAAAGACCTCAGCAGATTCCCATGGATTCCAGATCTCCTGGGAAGGGTGTCTGGGAAGGTCAGCTCAATGTGGCTGAATTGGCTTCGCAGAAAGCCAGCAAGCGGAGCGCCGGCTTAAGTACGGCGTCGAAGATGGCAGAAAAAACATTGAAAATGACAAGGCCGATCCAGGTCAAACGGAATTTTGAAAATAGACAGCATTCGTCCAGAAGGTGTGACCCTTTTAGATCAAAAACAATGATTTATATAGTTATAAGCATGATATCTGTTCATGCGAATTTTGATGATCCGGACCCGGACCTTTTTGGAAATGTTGGGCCCAAGCACAACAAGACAAAACAAACAGAAAGTCAGATAATGTTATTTTTAATGAAAATAGCCACCAGAAGAGGTAGCAACAGATAGGACTTTGCTACACAAAGTCAAGAACCAACCTTTCCAAGCCATACCAGTGCATAAAAAGAATGTAGCCGACCCCAGCTCCTATCCAGCTCCTTTTTTGTCCTTTTTTTGCAAGGGGGATGGGTTTGGTGTGCCATCACTGAGCTCTTGGTTCTAAAAGGGGTTAAGCCCGCTACTCCTAAGCCAATCAGATTTGTCCAAGGCCAGTGTCTGGCACCAAACGAGGGGCACCAATTCCTGCTGATTAATCAACCAGGGTGTATTGATACAGGGTTGACACAAAGCTAAATGAGACGGAATACTAAAGGTGACACGTGTATACATGTGTCAAACTGATAACAAACACTGCAGGAACCTTTCGAGCCAGATCATTCTACGGATAGCATCTGCATTATATAGATCCATATAGATCCTCATTACATCCAAAAAATATCACTACTAAGACCCTCATGACATCCATGAAATAGCAACTTTTGCACCAAGCTGAATGTCCTTTTATGTGTCTCTTGGCCCAGGAGCCTGGATGCATGCCGTGATGAAGGGTGTGAAGAGGTCCGTTGGAATCCCGAAGCCTCTCAGAGGAGCGATTTGCAGAAGCTCGCTTTTTTGGGGGATTGGCTTAACTGTTTAGTTGGGACATTTACCAACATCTTTTACGGGATTTGGGGAATATATATATATATATATATGTATATTCATATTTGCCCATACATGGAGAAACAAGTGGGGATTATTGCCCTTGATGGATTTGTTTGAGGGACAATCTACAACCTACAGGAAAACAAAACAAAACATAGGTGTTCCCAACAGGTTTTCATTGAAAAAATCAATTGAATTGGCCGAAAAAAATGCCCAAATGATCCCAAATGTGAACAACTTGATCCACGAAGCATACATGAAGCAAAATTCTGGGGAACCAAACCGAACCATTTCCAGTCACAAAATAGTGTTTCATGCAGCATTTTTTTCGCTAGCATAAGCTATGACAGTCCTTTTGTTACTGGTCCCAACTCACTCTGAAATGAAACAACTCTTGAAGTAGAACCAAACTGCGAAAGTTCATCCATTAAAACAATCCTGGTCCATTCCAAAAGTACTCCCATCGCTGACATCTCTCCAGAACCTTCACCTTCATTTACATTCTCCCCTGAAACACAGTGCCACCACAGTGACATTCTGGTTGTCGTAATATTGGTATAGCTAAAAAATCCGGACACCCAACCATCGATGGTTTGAGACTCGCAAGCTTAAGCCGCTAGTGACTTCCACTGTTGACGTACTGCTGGAGTACAGTCTGAGCATTGGATTCAACCTTTTGTTTCAAATTCATTGCAGCTATTCAGCTGAACAAGTTTAGTCAACAAAAATATTCAGAACATTTCCGAACAATGATAAATCCCGTGCTACTTGGAAATGGCATCAAAATTGCGTGTCGAACTCCATCGAAATCTTTGTGATTCGGGCCCCTTGATGTACCCACATCCCAACTAAAATGATGAGGTTTTCTCGTGCATGTGGGGCAAAATCATCCCTTCCGCTGGTGAATTTCTCACATCTAGAGGGAAAATCACCGTTTTTTTGAAATTCTTAGTGATGAAGATTTTCCCTATAGATGGCATTTTTCCTCTCATCACCCATGGTTATGTTGGGATGACGCACCTTTTTGACGTCTTGGGTCATAGAAAAACCATGGCCTTTTTTTGGGCATCCAGGGCATCCCACCGACGCATGGGTTGCAGCCGATCTGCCTACGTGTTTCAGGCCCAAGGCGGACATTTCGGAGACCATCTTCTTCGGCTGCCGCAAAATCTCCAGGCTGAAGGTCAGCACCTGGACCGGAACTCCCCTCAGGGGTTGATGGTTTTTGATGTTTTGATGCAGCAGCAATCCCCAAAAAAATAGAGTAAAAGACAAGTAATTTCCTACCAAACTAGTGATAACTTACTTTTCTATCTTGTTGGTGTTGCTTCAAACATACTGAAGAAACATGAAATAACCAATATCAAAGTATAAACGCGTAAAATGAAAGCATTGATGATTATAATTTATTAAATCATAGTTCAAAATTAATTAAGGTGATGATAAAGCAATAGCAGTAGCAATACTGATGATGATGATGATGATGATGATGATGATGATGATGATGATGATGGCGACGACGACGACGACGACATCGTGATGACATAGTGATAATGATAATGGAAACATGATAAATTATAACAGCTGTAGTTGCTTGTCAATGTATCCCTCGAAGAGGGTCATGACGTGTACTGTAGCTGGCGGCCATAAACTGGGTGCAAGAAAACATGTGTTTAACATTTAAAACATGTCATCATTCAATGGATTTCAAGTCTGAACTAGTTTCTGAAATCAGCTGTCATGCGTTTTTCCTTGGGCAAACGATGCTACGTAGACATCAATACGCCCTAGTTAATCTTTGTTGGTGATCACTAAGCCCTATCCATCACCAACTACTATTGTGGGTATCCTATATCACTACAAATATTCCTACATTGTTGGATACATCCCTACCGGTAGAGAGTATCTGCCGAATAGCATCTCATTATTCCCTCATTATATCCCATTACATTCCGTATATCCCAAAATATCCCATTACAGGTCCATGAAATATCGCGTTAGAACATGATATTATGAACCAATTTGATATTCCCTAATAAATACACAATATTTCCTAATAGCCACCTGGCTATCCCATGGCTATCCAGATGGTCACCTTGTCGGCAATGAATAAGAGACGCGTCAGCGACTGCTTGAAATAGTTCTGACCCACTGGGGCAATCTCAAAGAAGGCCGTGAAGAATTCCTATAGACAAAGGGCGAGGACCGAAGCTATCTATGGGCAAACAGATCTGAAAATATATATATATATACAGAAATATACAGAATATAAGGAATCTAATATCTATATTGTTGTAGAATGATGTGTATATATATAATCTAATCTAATCTAATCTGGTCTTATTGATCATATATCGTTCTATCTATCTATCTATCTATCTATCTATGAATCTATCTATCTACCAGTCAATCAATCAAATTATCTATCTCCATATGAAGATAAAAGATGTGCATATAATGTAAATAATATAATATATATATATATACATGAACAATGCATCATCAATATTTCTTCAGATGTATAATGAAAACCAAATCACATGGTTTCATTAAATATTGATGTATAAGAAACAACTGGTTGCATTAATATCAATATATATATATATAATAATTCTAATGATCAATATTGGAAGCCAATGAAAACGACTGAGGTGATGTCAAGCTAGGAATTCTGCGCTTCTTTTCTCGTCTTTTCGTGGGATATGATGTACATCTATCATTGGATTGGTTGAAGGGAACATCTTAACCGGAAACCATGGTTCTTACCATCAAATATAGAGGGCTTTCCGGGTTCAATTTTCCCATTAACCAATCCATTGATCTATGCATCCGAAGAAACCATCAGAATGCCACAAAGGTTGCAGAGACAGGACGGGCCGCAAGGCACAGTAAAAAAATGTTGTAATGATTTGCTGTGGTCTTTTTCAACTTGCAAAACTATAAATATAGAAAACACATGGACATAGATATAGAAATAGCACATGCATATAATAAACAATTACATAAATATGGATGCATGTCGTTTATCAGCTGAAAATTGGCAGATCAAGAAGCTCCATTCATCTAGATTTACTCAGCGAAACATCAAAGCCAATCATCTACAACCAGCCGCTCCGGCAAACGTCCTTCTGGATCTTCCGGAATTTTCCGGCAGAGAAACTGCCATAGGCTTGCGACAAAGCGTGCTCATAAGGCTTGGTACGTTCCTGCGCGCCGGCCCCAAAATATGATGTTGAAAAGAATCAAGTAACTCACCATCCATATAGGTTATACGATTATACTATAGATGTAGTTGAACATACTATAGACATCTCATGATATCTCAATGGTAGGGGTAAACCCTTCTCTCTTTTCGGGGAGATAGACATTTTAGAAGCCAGAACCGCCGCCATGCCCACAGGGCCGCCAGGTGACAGTGTACTGATTCACGGAGCGGACCACGTTGTCCCAAAGCCAGGTCCAGGCTTCTTCGTGTTTCGGTGTCCAAAGTTGTGGTAAGGTCGATCTGAGGGCAGCCAGTAGGCAGCTTTTGAATTCGGACAAGCTCACCTTAAGGAGCGATTTGAAAAGGCACACACACACACACCACTTTGAAAAGTGGGCGTGCTTTGTGTTTTTTTTTCCGGTATCTCTCTTTCTCTCTCATAGCAATCTGACTAGTAAGGTACTGTTGGGTCTCAGAACTTGTATGAACTTCTCACAATTGATTGCAAAATCAAAACACGCGTGATTCATGTAATGGTGGATTCTTTCTGCCAATGGTATGCAATATTCGTGGCAAAACTGTTGGAGATCAAAATCAAGTACGAGGGGATCTGCAATGCCATAAACATCCATAAACCATCGCCTAATATGTGGTTTGCTTTCAAAAAGTCCGTATACCTCTCAAATCCTCCTAAGGTCAAACTTGGAACCACTGAGAGAAACAACCCCCCTATTGGTCAATGATTGCGGATGGTTTTTGGTGGTTTGTGGCTGTGGTGGATCAAACATGATCAGAGGAAATCTGCAAGCTTCGCCGAGTCGCAGCTCCCGGGGGAAAGAGGTTTAACCTGGCCAGCTTCCAGCCCCAACTCATGGCGGTGTCAATTCATGCTAGTTGGGGTAACCAATTTGCTAAGAAATACGTGGAAAAGCAGCCCTGATGGAGATAACATCTCACAAACAGCGGCAACTCTCCAGCTATGCTGGCTCCCCCTCACATCTTAGGAAATAAACTACCTATTTGACCACATCTTGTTGGGTTCCTGCAAAAGTTGGGACGTTTCATTTTTTCGGTTGAAAACAGTGTGCTCCAGTCGAGTCTGAGTCCAACAACCCTGGATCCTTGTGAGTCGTTATTTTTGTGATGATCAATGACCAAATGTGTGTTTGTCTGAAAATGGGATACCCCGTACCATGCTCAGCATTCGAACTGCCCAAACTTGGTGGTATAATTGCTCCAATTTCAGACACGCTCATATCCATTATATTCATCGGTTGAACTGGTTAAATTCCTACTTTGATGGTTAAATATGTATATATATATATATACTGTATATAATATATATATATATATACACATATATTGCCCACAAATCCAGATTCTTGATGGTTAAACCACTATTTTTGATGGAAATTCCCATAAAATCCATCACTTGGCTATTTAACGTTTAAGCACCCCCCAACATTGGATGCCCCCTCCGGGCATGTCTTCGACCTGAGTGCCAAGAGCATCGTCTCCTCCTTGATGCGTTCACCGCTGTTCACATGCAAAACGATCCGCTCGACCGAGTCCAAAACAACCTGAGGCCACGAAACAAAACACCTCTGTTGATGGGTTTACCCTCTGGTAAACTGTTACATAACTATGGAAAATCACCATTTTTCTATGGGAAAATCCACGATTTCAGTGGCCATTTTCAATAGCGAACTGTTAGTTTACCAGAGGGTATGTGGGTGTGTTTATACACCCCAAATGGCAATTTGAGTAGGGATAATGCTGAACCACCAATGGATTTGGGGGTACCCTGTTCTCAGACAACCCCATAAACGGGATTATACTGACTGTCTTTTTTTTGGGGGGATTATGAAAACCCACCATAGGAACAAGTGGAATGCCAAAAACAGCTGGGGGATGTCAATGGTGATATAAGGCGATCGTGGTTTTATCCTTTCATTCAAAAGAAAGAAATCCTTTACCAGTATGAAATTATAAACATCTAGAAATGAATTTTACTTGTGTGTCGTTTTTTGGGAGCTGGCTATTGGTGACTTCTCCGTATTTTCTCTCGCATCAAAAGCTGTTCAAGTTTAAGAGCAGGATTCCCATACTGGATTGTGAGTCCCTAATATGTAAAGGGTAGGCCAATATAGGCCAATAACACCCGAACGATTAACATCAACCAACAAGGGCGAACTCAATCGCCAGAATCAAGCGGTATCGTCGAAAAAAGAGTTACCCTCCAACAAATTGAAAAGGACATGAAATTGATGATATATGGGAAATCCACCATTTACATACAATATTACAGTATCATTTCCTCGGGAAACTATGGATTTTCCATATCTATGCTGACTCACTGCAGTACATGATGTCATAATGTTTGTTGATTTTGTTGGCGCATGAAATTGATTTCTATATACTCCAGGACCTCATCAAATCAGCTTCAAACATGTCTCGCACGTAGTCATAGTGATCTCTGTGGAGTGTTCGAAAATGGAGTGATTTGTTTGGGACATTTTAGAGGAACTCCTCCATATTTTAGGGGAAATCCATGGTTTCCGGTGAAGATTTTCCCTGAAACCAATCATCCATTAATATTCCATCTCAAATCTCTAGCATTCTCTATAGCTATGCCTATGCATTGGGTGTGGATTCATATCCGATCGTGCTTGGCCAAACCTTGATGTGCTGAACTTACCACTAGCACACCCAACTTCTCTGCTACAATGTGGTGCCTCCCAATTTATCAGTGAGTTCAAGTGAGTTTTTTCGAACCATATCGACTAATGATCTAATTACACGCATATCTATATATGTATATCAATCACACACTCCAGTTACACTAACAAAAGAAAGCAATAAAAGTTGTGATACCCTCTGGTTATTTCACATAGCCATGGAACATCACCATCTTTAATAGGGAAATCACAATGTTGATCATCTGTTCCTATGGGCAATTGTCCATTTTCCATGGCGAACTGTTCAATCATCGGAGGATAAACCAACTTCGCACAGCAGCTTCAAACCATAAGAAGACTCAAGGAACGGGCATCCATGTGCTGGAGCTCCGAGAGTATCCCATCACTGCGGCGTTGATTTGGAACATCTCCTGAAAACCTGGAAGCGTCAAATGAACGAGGTGGCAAGTTCACCCAAGGTGGAGCCATGGTGTAACCATCTTATATGGTTTTATATCGTTTCATATGGTTTTCAATATTTTTTTGAAAATTGTGGTTTAATATGGGAAATCATGGGATAATAATGGGATAATTGAATCATGGTATATTGATAGATTTGCCCTCTGGTACTCAAACATGGTTATATAGCTGGGAAATCCCCGATGAATAAGAGGTTTGTAGCTGGGAAAATCATCTATACATAAAGGATTTGAGTATGTTGAAACAAAACCTTCCTTTTGCCAACGTCAACATGGCTATATCATCCTAGCAAAACATGAGCCATCAAGCTGCCTTGATGAGGCCCTGCTTGGGAAATAGATCCTCTCAGCACATCCATGGGAAATGCCTCACAAAAAGGAATACCAATGCATGGATGGCCCGTAAACTAACATAGCTATCCTTGGATTGATTTAAGGGAAACTCTACAGGACCAAAAATCAACGCTTTCATGCGGAAGACCTTTCCGATGTTCAGACTTCCCCTTCAAACCAGTGAAGCCATGGTGATTCACCGGGTACCCAGTGGGGAGAACCATTCGAGGGTATCAACAATCTACCCCCTCTGGCAATGAGTAAGACTTTGCCAACTGGAAAATCACATTTTTGTTATTGCAGGCAGATCAACGACCTGGGCCGCTTTCTATAATCTAAGCTGTCTGGATGTTTCTGGAGATTATCCGCCATTTATAGATGTTATTTCTCATGTAAATGCGGTTTCTAGCTTACACAAATTATGTATATATATATATATATCCGATGTTTTCCTATAAAAAAATAAGGTTCATACCATCATCGCAGGATCCCCCGGGCACACCAAGAACCTCTACCCAAGACACTGGTGGGAAGGGCGGAGCCACCATTGGTCTTTGGAGTGTCCTTGGATCGAAACATGAGATGATCCCTGCTGTGATTATCTACTTTTTAGATCTTTTTAGTTGTTTTGTTCTCAACGTCTCCGCATTAATCTTGAGTCAAATTGGCACTTATGTGAACATGTGAAGGGACCTCGAAAATTGACAGCCAGAAACTCTGCCAATTTGGAGTAGTCCATGGAGGCCATCACACCATGACCAGAATGCAGCTAGGAGTGGATCCCCGAAAAAGCGGGCGTGTCTGGGGTGCAATTTCATGCCCATTTCAAACGTGTCTGGGGATACTAGCTATTCATATTACTTAACATATACACATGCAATAATAATGCCATATATTTCACACAAAGAAAAATACGTGGTGGAAAAGTGAGAGCCAGAGCTCGGCCACAATGAACAACTTTTGGACAGCAAACCCGTAAATTCGTTGAACATGACCATTAAAACAATAGGATATTTAATGCAGGCAGAGCATTGGTTGGCATAGCATAGCTTGGTTATGCAGCATTTACAGAGGATTTTCCCACTTACGGGTGGTTTTCCCACATACATGCCCAATGTATAGATATTTACAGCTTGCATGTGCTTGTAGTCGTAGCATCCTCCCCCGATTTTCCCCGGCTAGGCTCGTCCGCCGCGGCCTTCTTGGGCGTCTTCTCCGTGGAAACGCCGGGCAGATTCTGCTTTTCCCCGGACTTCTCAAAGCCTGAGGGGATGCCATCCCCAATTGGTTGAATACATAGAATGTATATACTATTCTGTAGTGAATAAGGGGAATATAACATGTTGAATATCAGTAATGTTGCTAAAGCAGTAATAAACCACCCATATGTTGATGGTTATACCACCCATTCACGGTAAAATTGGGGGTGGTTTACTATTGTTTTAATTACCAACGTTAAAAATATACATCTATATATATATATATCATATACATGTAAATTGAATAATGGGAATACCAGACATAGCATATAATATTGAAGAATGAGAATGTAATGGGAATATCATTGGGGATTTTTTTTCTCTCTCTCGCTCTATACATATATAATGGTATGGAAATATAGTGGGAATATAATGGGAAGATCGATTTTTAGGGGATAAATTCCTATCAAAAATAGGAACTTAAGTGACTTGAATATCAATCAATTGGGATGGGAATTGAATCTTACTGGGGTAAACTGGGTTTAACCATGATCAATAGTGATTTAATGGGACATTAATGGGGATGTAGTGTAGAACTAACCACCTATCACTTGTGTTGGGGATTTTATTGGGGTTAGGATATAACCATCAGCAATAGGAACTGAACTGACTCAAGTATCATAAAAAAGGGGATGATGCTATATCCCATCCCCCGTTCATATTAAATACCCCCAGAAACCATGTGGAACAAGGGATGACCATGGGTATGTTTACTACCAGGGGTGGGGCTATAACTGGAATAAATACAAACAGCATCTATATATACTTTTTAATGGGATACAAAATGCACACACACATATAGAATTCTATAAGGGTGTGGAATAGTTTTGGGATTTTTTTTTGCAACAAGTTTAGGATTTTTTTTGGATTTCTTGGCTGGTACCATTTGCCTTGTGTTTGCAATGGTNGGGTGTGGAATAGTTTTGGGATTTTTTTTTGCAACAAGTTTAGGATTTTTTTTGGATTTCTTGGCTGGTACCATTTGCCTTGTGTTTGCAATGGTTTTGGACTTGAATTTGCCATTTTGCATGGTATTTGCCACATTTGGGCATNCATTTGGGCATGTTCACCTTCCATTATGTATGGTATTTGCCACATTTGGGCATGTTCACCTTCCATTTTACTTGGGATTTGCTACATGTGGGCATGTTCGCCTTCCATTATGTATGGGATTTGTCACATTTGGCCATGTTCACCTTCCATTNAATCTGCATACTCGCCCCAACAAAACCAAACTCGGCAGGAAGTTGACAAAATCTAGGCCAATAATTGGTGAACAGTGAAAACTGGTCATAGGTTGGTACGAAAGGGTGTGGAATAGTTTTGGGTTTTTTTTTTGCAACAAGTTTAGGATTTTTTTTTGGATTTCTTGGCTGGTACCATTTGCCTTGTGTTTGCAACGGTTTTGGACTTGAATTTGCCATTTTGCATGGTATTTGCCACATTTGGGCATGTTCACCTTCCATTATGTATGGTATTTGCCACATTTGGGCACGTTCACCTTCCATTATGTATGGTATTTGCCACATTTGGGCGTGTTCACCTTCCATTTTACTTGGGATTTGCTACATGTGGGCATGTTCACCTTCCATTATGTATGGGATTTGTCACATTTGGCCATGTTCACCTTCCATTTTGTATGGGATTTGCCACATTTGGCCATGTTCACCTTCCTTTTTTTATAGCAGGTTTGCATTCCATTTTGAATGGCATTTGCTCCATTTTAGCATGTTTGCATTCCATT
>BGPT01001926.1:35683-63171 GCA_003297045.1 Symbiodinium sp. clade C Y103
GCTTGGGAACCTGTTCTGGGAACCTTGCTTGGGAACCTGTTCTGGGAACCTTGCTTGGGAACCTTGCTTGGGAACCTGTTCCTGGGAACCTGGGAACCGGGGAATCAGGATTTTGGCTGCTCCGACCTGCTCCGAGACCTTTACTATAGCTGAAGACCCCAAGCTTACGCTGTTGGGGAACAATAGAGCAGCCTGATTCATAAATCCGATGCTAGGATGCTGGACTAGGGTGCGGGATGGTGGGTAGGACAGTCTTTTACTATTATAGAAGGAACATATCAAATATGCAGTATTCACCAATTTCATGGCAATGGCTGGGCACGGCACGACCTGCATGTTTCTGCAAACATCTCCGTTTTGAGTGGAATTCTCCGGTGCCACGTGATTTCAATGGGGTTGCGGAAAAATAAAATGTATACACTCCTGCTAAAACAACAAGCGCTATGGACACTAGCCCATTTATAGATGACTTACCAAGAATGGTGATCAGTGAATAGCTATATATGTTGAATTTCCAGAGGGTAAATGATAAAAAACAAAGCATGACAAAACATGACAAAACCATTAAACAAGCACACAATATGAAGATAATGACATCACCCCAAGCAGGAGGTTGACGCTCATCATTGAAATCGTAAGCTGACGGTCGACTCCCAGAGTCGGCTTGGTGGAAGGAACCCCACCTTCACACACACACAATGTTGGTAAAACAATAATACAGCATCCCCAATTTCACCAAAAATAAGTGGGATTCCAACCATTCCCAAGTGGGTGGTTTATGGCATTGTTTTACCCACATTACTATTACAGATTTCCCACGTACTATCAAGTGGTGGATTTCTCATTGGCAAATAAACCAATCATCTTCAGCAAATCCCAAACGAGCAAAACCAAATGTGAAAAACCACTCTTTCACGATAATCTTCAGCTGATCCGTTAGTGAAGTCAGTGGGAAAACATTTTTTGGGCCCAAAAAAATTAGTACTTAAAACAAGGCCGCAATTTATGGCCAACAACACCATGGAAAAGGGCCGAAAGTTACCAAGCCCTCCGCCGCTTCGCCTCTGCTTCTTTGGTTTTGGTCGGTTGCATGTTCCTCTCTTGTGCTTGCAGCCAGCTACTTCCTGGGTAGAACAGTTGTAAGCTGCCTGACCTCTCGCCAATTCAGCAATTGCCAGAATGAAAAACTCTCCACGTGTCTAAACAATCACCTGCAAGTCCTGCAAGAGATGCATCAGCAAAGTCAGGACGCATACATATACATATACATATATATATGTATATACATGCAATATATATATATATAACTTATATGTTCTTTTTTTTGCCCATTCATGTATATTTTCTTTATCCGTCTATATTCATCTCGATATCATATCGACTTCAATCAAAATTGAAGAAAATTGAAAGAAAAAGGTCAGTGTGCGATCTTTCATGATTGATATTGAATCTGTGTCCAGAATCTTGTTTCCGAATTTACATCATCACATCCCCAACATGTAACAGTCCCCAACGTAACATGTACGTTAGGCATTCAAGTCCACCATGACCTGCAACTCCGCCATGGTCCGCCCAGTGTCGCAACAAGTTCTGCACTTCCGAACTCGAATCTTTCGCGCACGCGATGACCTGAGGAAGCGAGGCTTGTGCAGCGAATTCAACGAACATCGCTGCGGAAGCTTACCCTTTTTTAAATTGATTAACTAATTATCAAATCATCAAAGATCATCTGTGAATAGGATATCTCCTGTAGCTATGTTAAATTACCTGATGGCAATATCAAATCAAAAATATTAAAAATCAATGATATTCAAAATGTAGGAGCATGTGGGTGAATTCTGGATATGTTATATGTATGATGCCGCAATCTTTGATACATTTGGATACAATCCATTATTGGCATGAACCACCAATAATTATGGGAAAATATGAACCAGCAATCACATGCTAAACGACGGGAGTTGTTAATACTCGGTAGGTGCATTCTCCCCCCAGGGTTTGGAACATCATTGTATCATCAACCAGTTTTTGTTAAACAAAACGAAAACACCAACTATATGTGGATAGTTGTTGATGGGAAACGCCAGGGCCCTGCAGGCCCCGGTTCTCTTGAGTTGGGCATCCAAAATGTTCCCCCAATTTTTCTATACATGGTTAAAGGTTGACCTCTAACCTACCTATACGACCAAGTTTTACGCAGTGGCCGTCCTAGTCGGAACGTCTATACACAGCATTGCAGTATTGTGGTAAAGCCAATAGTAATCACCAATCGAGGTTTATCATTGGGTATATCATTGGATTGAAGGGACAATTTGCAGGAATCTCCGAGATTTCATGGTCAAAACCATGGTTTTCCGGTGAATATTTTCCCTCACTGGGATGGTCGGTGGCCTTGCCGATGTACGTCGTCAAGTCCGTGAGAAGCCTTGGCGTGGCAACCGGGGGTTGCCATTGATGTGGAGTACCGTGGTCATGAGCCCCATCAGTTGGGATATAACACCTAGAATATGGTCATATTACCATTTGGAACTGGAACTGGCACCACCAAGTTGGGGCACTGTAACTAGGTGTAACTAGTATGTGTTTGCAAGGCATGGCCGGACACGAAGGCTGAAGATCCATGCGTGCAGCAGTGCAACTGTGTTTGCAACTGTGTTTCTCAACACGCACAGCTATGCAATGAGAGGCGGACATGGATTTTTACATCAAATATGTTATAATCGTTTTGCAATACACACGTCCGTATATATATATATATAATATATATATATATTGATTTATATATGTATGTATGTATGTATGTATGTATGTATGTATGTATGTATGTATGTATGTATGTATGTATGTATGTATATATATGTACGCACATGTACTTGCGCTGTGTGTGCGTGCGTATGCGCATTTGAGCATCGATTGCATACATTTATCCAAAATTACATGTGCTTGTTGACATATATATATATATATATATATCATACATACTGTATTGGCGATGGAAGAAATCCCACACCAGTTGGTAGATGGTTTATGATGGTTTATCCCACAATATTCAATTGTAATTGCATAGTTACCAATAGTTACCAATGTTCATGACATGCATCTTTCACATCCACCAGCAACTGAAAATCTTGTTTTTTTTGCTCTCTCTCTCTTGCTCTCTCTCTATCTCTCTCTCTCTCTCTATCTCCATCACCCTGTGGGGTTCAGTTAGGCTGAAGGGGAGCCAAAACCATGACTAATGACCAACCTTAATTTGGATTAAATTGACATATATATATATACACATGTATATATATATATATGTATTTATATTCTACACATACATGTTATGGTATGTTGCAAAATATCCATCTCTCGATATAGATACCCATGAAAATTGCTCACTCACTCACTGACTGACTGATTGACTGACTGATTGACTTACTTACTCTCCGTCTGTACCTATTTTTCTGAATGTCTATTGGTCTATCTATCTATTCATTATCTATCTTTCTATCTAAGATTCTATACATATATATGCATATCCATCTATCTATCCATCTATCTTCCTGTCTGTCTGTCTGAGTCGTCTGTCTATCTACCTAATTATATGATTATCTTTTTGTCTGTCTGTCTACCTAATTATATGATTATCTGTCTGTCTGTCTGTCTGTCTACCTAATTATATGATTATCTGTCTGTCTGTCTGTCTATCTACCTAATTCTATGATTATCTGTCTGTCTGTCCGTCTGTCTATCTACCGATCTCACTATCTGTCTGTCTGTCTATCTGCCTGTCTGTCTATCTATCTGTTTCAAATTGTATATCATATCTGCCTATATATATGTATATGGGGATGCGCATATTTGCCTATATCTGCCTACTGCCTCCTCTATATATTTCTGCATGTAGTATCATGCAGTTCTAGTTTCCCATAGGTTTCCCCATCAACTCCAGCCTCCCCCAGCTACGCTGGCCCAGGAACACCATGACTCTTTCCACGTCCGTGGGGTCCCAGTCGGTGACTTGATCTTCCACACACCTCGGAATCCCGGATCCGGAGGATCGATCCCGCGAATGATGGGATGTAACGTAGGATTTCTATATGGAAACCATTGGATGCTAAAGGACCATATTCTATGGATATTTCATGGGATGTTATTGGATTCACCGGATTGGTTAAAGGGAAAATCTTCACCGGAAACCATGGTAAATTCCCCATCAAATAGAGAGGCTTCCTGTAAATTGTCCCTTAAACCAATCCAGTGATGGATTTGATGGATATGATGGGATCTGGTCAGATTGACATTATGAATATAACGGGATAGATATATATATATATATATATATATGTATAAGCAAGAACGATTCCCATATCACCTAGTAGTGGATTAAAATTACATAATAAACTACCTAGCAATACCTGTCAGAACCTATCATAATTGCTACAACCTATCGGAACCAATGGAACTATATAGTCAATGGTCGGTTGATCTGCGCATTCCCAGGTGTGAAACTGCGAAATTCAACCAGAATCCATGGGAGGAACACCTGAATACTGTTGATTTCAACGTGTCAAAAAAGCAAAGCCACCTGCCAAAGAAAGCCGTGTTCCCACATGGTGTCAAAGGCTAAAATATGTAAAAAACATGCTGAAAGACACCTCTTTAATTTGATGATATAGGGTTTTCTGAAAAAATGGTGGATCCCCAAAACCATAAGTTCCAATACTAAAAATGGCTTTGGATGATTGGGGGGTACCATTGGGTACCCCTATTCTAGCAAACCTCCTTAATCCCATGAAATCCCATTGATCCTTCATCCTTTGCAGGGCCCCACTCTCCAGGAACCGAAAGTTCTTCTGCCGCCCAGCGGGCTCCAGCAGGGATTCGGAAAAGGCGAAGATCCCAGTCTCCGAGATGTCCAAATTCCTGGGTTTTCGGCATGTGGACTGCGGGGAAAGCTCATAGGGAACCCTCAGGCTTGAGGTTTCATGATTGAATATGATTGAATCATATACATGAGCAATGTATAGTAGAATTCTGACAACACAAGCAGTGAGCTATCGCCAGTTGTCACCTTCCTGGAAGGTTGACTATTGATCATTATACCAGTTGCTTGTGCGGGGTGGTGGTAAAAGCCATTCCCCAGGATCTTTGCTTAGTGGGAGCATTGTTTCAAGTGTGGATGGACATGATAAAGTGAGACAATACCCATATCTTGTGCAAGTGGAGAAAGTTCCTCCCGAAGCAGTTGCTGATCCTGATTAATTAAAAGAATTCAGGAGAGACACAATCAACTGCATATGTGGGGTCTATCTTGGGCTTGAAAGACTAGCTTCCACTCGAGATACCATCTGATAACCTAATTTGGAGTGGATATGGACCTATTCAAATTGATGGTTTCTTGTTACCTTGTTGAATTGCCTAGGGATTAATTGTAGGATTCTTGACAGAATCAACTGCCTCAAAATACAATGTCAGCTGCTTATATGATATGATATCTTGGATGGCTTAAGACCCCACACTAAGCTAGCTGGTCATGAAACAGGGCCATCGAATGCGTACGACTCTTTCTACCCATTCCACCTGATGTTTTGGGTCAGCTGAGAAGTCACTATTTCAAGTATATGCGCATTGCCAAGCAACCGGCTGTTTGGGGGCCGCTAGGGACTAACATCCGTGCCATTCCTGTGAAAGGGTTTTCGCAGGAGGCTATTCAAACCATTTGTCGTTTTCTTAGTTTGCCTATCTGGTGCCCTTCTCCTAGTGGTGAAATTGTTCGCTGCTCATGGATTGATTTATTTTGCGACTTCCCGACTAGGTTCGGGTGTATCCCTACGGTCATCTCTCCCCGGAAATCTGCCGGGGGGCACGCACAGAGGTTGGCAAGATGTCTTACTTCTATTCTTAGTAAAAATGGTTCGGTTTTGCCTGTCAAATCGTACCACTTATCGTGTTTTGGCTTTGCCAACACCAATTCCACACACACTGTGCCATTAGGTTTGCTAATCCCAATGCTGTGCTTGCCATCCTGCTCTCGGCGTGCTTGCATTTTGAAGGGAAGGCATTTGGTGTACGCAAAGCTGCTGCCAAGTGATTTCCCGATTTTGACCTTCTTACTGCTGCGGATTAAGTGCATGGTTTTCGCGTCTAGTCCAAACAACCCTAAGCGGTCATCGTCATTGAACCCTCTCGTCGCTCGTGTGGCACGAAGGTGTTGGAGAAAAAAAGCTTTAGACCCCACACTGCAGTTCACATCCTATCAATAGAAATTGCCACACTTTGCTTGTTTTTTTTTGGCTGTTCATATCTGCTAATAATTAGCATTTCTTCGGTTGTTGGCTTCTTGCCGTTGTGACTCACATCACGATATGGATACCCCGAGCCCTTAGGATACCCCTCAGATTTGCCATGATTGCCAGAAGGTATCCTGGAAAACAAGGTGGGCCTATAAGTTTATAATCCCACAAGATTTTAGATATATCGAACCGTAGATCCTTGTTAAAACTACTGAACTAAACCAACTTGGCGCTCCCGAACTGAAACATAGTTTTGTATTCACCACACGCACAGACACACACACATACATATACATACATACAAATATATATATATATGTGTGTGTGTATTATATCATTTATAAATATCAAGGATTTTCATGCAGGATTTTCCCAGCATTTTCCATGTTTGACGACACTACAAGAAGGTCTCTTAACTGGAATTTCAAGTTGATCAAGATATATCAAGATCCATCTGCCAGGTCGAACTAGACCAAGGGACACGTGCATAAAGGCAAGCATTTCAATGGCAGTCTTGAGCTGCTCCGGCTGTGCCAGTAACCTGGGCGGTTCTGTTTTTGGATGTTGTCTGCATCTCCACTGCAGAGATTGCGGCCGGAAATGCAAAAACGCGTCACAATTGAAAATCCTCTACACAAATGGGAAGATTCATAGAAGACATGGGCAAATGTTACAAGTTATGAGAAGCTTCTCTAGGCACTTGGGAAGACTATTCCCATCGAGCCCAATTCATACGAGATGAACACATCCAATACAACCCTGGGTTTTGTTTGGGGAGTCTGTAATAAGTTGGAAAGGATTAGACAATTTTCCATTTGCAGCCCTACATTTGGAGGGTAAAGAATCTACTGGGAAACTGACATGAACCAAAAAGGACCCGTTCTTGTTTTTGGCATGCATCTAGAGCAAGCAGTCTGTACCTACATGAATGGCCACTGCACCATAACAACGCATCTTATTGTGAAATACATATAAATAATATATATATATATAACTCTATATCTCCCGCACCACTCAGCCACTCAAATCATCTCAGATCTATTTAGGACACAAGAGTTCAGCTAGACTTTCCAGTTGTTCAGGGCCACAGCAAACACCTTCGACCGTTTCAGAACTTTCGCTTTTGACATGCCACCTTCCCCTTTGCAGGCAACCTTTTGTACACCTTTTAGATGTTTTTTTCCTTTTGCTCCATGAAAACCCTAGAGTCACACATCATGCCTGCATCATCCTGCATCGCTGGCCAATTGATCTACGGGAAACAGCTGTGGCACTTTTGACTGATTTCAAGCTGAAACCATGGCAGTTCCCGTTTTGTGACACGTGGACGTGGCCCTTGCCGTTACTTGCCGCAAGCCGTCAACACATCGCTTTGATCTCCAATCTCCAAATGGGGATGCTTTTTTGCTAACAAAAAAATATGATACCCTCCGGTAAACTAACATAGCTATTGAAAATTGCCATTTATAGGTGATTTTCCCATTAAGAATGATGATTTCCATGGTTATGTTAGTTTACCAGAGGGTAATCCATCAAAGTGCAAGTGAATTTCCCCTGGAAACCACCCAACAAATCCTCCTAGTGAACCCCCCCAAAAAAAGTCACCTCTAAGGAACGAGACATACCTTGTGACGGCGCGCATGAAAGCGGCTGCCTGTGACGTCTCGGGCACTTTGAACCTTGGGAGGTTCGCATCGAGGATGAGAACAAGGATGGGGAGGATAAAAAAAACTCAGTTAGTTCGAGGATTTTCCCACTTGCTGATAAGATTCCAATAGGGATCATTCAAATCAAACATAAACATGTTGTTGTTGATAATGATAATGATGAGGATGACGACGACGACGATGATGTCGATGGCAACCACTTTGCAGCCCAAGTTGCAGCTTCTTGAGCTCTGGCTCCTTTTCAAAGAGAAGTCGGTAGAAGTCCTGCGTCAGGCGTCATTTTCTTGGCGTCAGGTGATGTTTTTTTTTCTCCTGAAGGAAGTCCATTTCAGGCAGGATCTATCTTTGTATCACATCCTCAAATGGCTCTCTGACTCAACAAATCTCAACAGTATTTTGCATTTGGCTGTAGGTTTAAAATTGGGTATCCCTGACATGCGCCAGCAAAATGGCCAGGCCATCTGTGGATTCTTTGTTGGCTCGTCAGTTTTGACTCACACCCGTTCTTTTTGATTGGTCTGTTTTATCAAGCTTTATTGCTTTTAAAGCAACTTTAACATTGCCTAACTTAGCTACTGTTTCTGGTAGATATATCGAACTAGTTGATGGATGTGGATGGGATGGTGGTTGGCGGCCTCACATCATATCCAGGTATTTCTCCCACAAGTCTTTTTCGATTCCCATGAGTTGGAGTGAAACTAAACCAACAAAAATCATGACAAAATCAACACACATCACTGGCGGGCCACGACCTTGCACCCCCTGAACCCGACCCAGCCGTCACCCTCGCCTGCCCTGCAGCTTCCAAACCGCCAGCCCTCGTCAGAAACAGCTTCCAAGACTCCTAGAGTAGCGGTGGCGCTGGTTCCATGGGATGATCGGCAACAATTCTCCAATTTATTGGATGGATTGGCTAGGGAAAATCCCGGCAAGTTCCTACCCATAAATTGGGGTTGGAGTTTTTCCCACCAATTCTGGGAATGCTACCTGCCATCCAGTAAACATACCCAAACAAAAACAAAAGAAATATGGAAAATTCACCAGAATTGTAGATCATGTCCGAGGGTGAAACCATTTTTCAATGGGTAAACCCCGATTGTTACCCTTCGGATCCCCGCGAATGCCATTTGGGAGTCCAAATGAAAAAACCCGAATGGATCCCAATGGGTATAATTATAAATATACACGAGTAGGAATATAAATATAAACAAAATATAGTAATTATAATTAGCTCAAGCTGTCATGTTGATGCTATCGGATACATTTTGTGCTTGTGATCCTTGATAAAGCTTTAAGCATTGTGGCTGAAATTCTCAGGTTCGACGCGTTGGCGATGTTATGTGGTCATGAACCTAAGCGTTACTCCCTCCAAGGCTAACATTTGGGTCGCGTAGCACGTTTGCTCCAACTGTGACTCAAATTAGCCCCGTGACCAGCCATAGGCAGGGTATCTATAGTTCTTCAGGCGGCCCAGGGGTCCCAGAGTGAACAAACGGTATCTCCCGACACCGAACCATTGTAAGAAAAGCATGCTGGTGGAGTTTCGACCACTTTCCTGAGAGAAAATGATTACAATTCAAGGTGATCACTAAGTGCAGTTGGGGAATAACGTTGAAATCCAATTTCTTTAGTCACTTTAGTCATCACATGCCCTTCCTACTGGCACCTGTATCTTCTTGATATCCCTTGATCCATTTCCGGCTGATCCCCCAGATCTGCCTGCAGGAACTCAGCGTCTTTCGGCTTCAAACGCAAAGGCTGGATCGACTGGCCATCCTGTTCAAAACTCTTGCTGGACATGGAGCCAGACTTCTGGACCTCAGATGCTGTTCGCTTACAAGACCCCACTGAAAGGTACTGTTTGAAACAGCATAGCAGCGCAAGGGCTTTCGGGTACACAATACTAACATAGTCCCACAAATACTATATATAATATATAATAAATTATAATATATAATATTTACACACACACACATATATATATATATATTATACATACATACAATAATACATACATACATATCTTTATATATATATATAACATACAGTAATTAAGTACATATATGCACGGAGAGAAACAAAGGGAGAGAAAGAAAGAGAGAGAGAGAGAGAGGGAGAGAGGAAGCCTATACTTGACCATCATGTTCAAGTTCATCAGTTCATACCTGAGGTCTGGAGGTCCGTCATTTGCTTCTACTTCTCATGCTCCATGTATATATTGTTATCTGACTGTATCTGTTCACCTAGGTTTCGGCCATTGTGCGGGTACTATTAGTATCATTAATAATATCTATCAATTGTCATCATTAAGCATAGGATACCCCCAGATCCCTACAGGAATCCAACATAGCAGCCGAATATCCACCATTTAGAGTACATTCACAGTGGATGACTTGCCTATAGAGAGTTTCTTTACACTTTGGTCATCCAATCCTGTTTTCAGGGCCAAGCTTAGATATCCTGCCACAACAGATTTTCTCAGCTGGTAGATACATCGAAATTACCCCAAGGTTGACCCAGTTCAATGTTCAGCACCTCCATTTATATTCATTTCAATGGGTGATGATAAACCAGATTTATGGCTCCTTTATGTTCAGACAAAGCCATTGAAGTGCCAAGCTTCCCTTGAGACCCTGCTACTTCGCGGCACACCATGCTCGCCACTTTGTTCGTGAGACATCTAATTTGTGCGCGCCGCAGCGCGCCGCAGCGCGCCGCAGGCGTGCCCTGTGTCATTGGGGGAGCCAAAACAGCTCGGCTGAAGGGCCAAGACCTCTTCTACCATGCAGGAATCCGGGTATCTCTATATCCATATGAACAAATATAATTTCCATTGTAAGTAGAAGTGCGTTTTTTCAATGGTGAATCCTTATTTTCAGCTGGAATAAGAACATGTTTGAAACCTCAAGCCTTAGTCACCCACCAGTACATGTATTTGCTGGCTAAATCCCCATTACCTTGACGCACAAACATCCGTCAAACAGCCAGCCAGGGTCAGGTTCAGCCGATTCTCTACTGGCTTTTTTAGGCTTGTGGTTGGAAACCTCATATAATAAGGACTACAGTATCACTATATTGGCATAGCATCACCATACTCATCAACCCAAGTTGCCTTGTAAGCGCTGGCAGCTTTCCGTCTCAAAAAACCATGATAAGCTGCAATTAATGAAAACTAAATGGCCGGTAATCTATCGTACATGATCAAAATCGTCTTTGAAGCAGCCAGCTCATCCGAGTGTCCCAAAATTGGTTGAAGGGAGAATCGCAACCAGAAACACCGATCAAGTTGGGGCTTAACACCATGGTGCTTGGTTAAGATGTTCCCTCAAACGACTCCATTGACTCCATTAGAGGTAATAATTCGATAGTCCCCTAATAATCTTCATCTGTTGGTAAAATCATCCTCAAATCCCCCCGAAATTATCCCAACTACCATTTGCAAGTTGTTACATAGGTATGGAACCCATGGCCAAGGAAAATACATGATGAATTATGATTGATGATGATTTATGATGATTTACCTATAAAAAAGTTGTGTTTTTTCCATAGTTCGCCTCCTTGGGTCCCACACTAAGCGTCTCCCCCAGCCCACTGGGCTCAGGGGAGGCGGTCCCCGCAGTGCTCCCTGCGCCGCCGTCGACGTCCATGGGGGATTGCGAAGCGCCATCTGAGCCCGGCAAATGCGGGGTTTTTGGGACCCCTGAAGTACTGGGTCCGTTGGTCCGTGGCTGACATTCATGTGGTAAACAAAAATTACCTTACTTTGAGTGATCCCCACCCTGACACACTATTCTGACATAGTTTCTGACATATTAATACATATCATCTGGAAGTATGGCAGATATTTGGACATTCTATCATCTGACATTTTTTGTGGCATATACTCTGACATTTTATCTGACATTCTTTCTGGCATTCTATCTGGAATCTATTCTGACATTATTTCTGGCATCTATTTTGGCATTCTGTCTGGCATCTTTTCTATTCTGCCCAGCCCAGCTGTGCCCAGAGCTCGCGATGTGGCTCGTATCTATTAGGTGCCCACAGTACCAGCGATATGGCAGAGGAGGAGCCGAGGAGAAGGAGGAAGAGGAGGAGGATGGAAGAAGGAAGAAGAAGGACGAAGGAGGAAGGAGGAAGGAAGAAGGAAGGAGGAAGAAGCAGCTGCACCTTTGTTAAATTCTAGACCCTCACCTGGCAGGTGGGAAAAAGTAAGTCTTTGCAGATGTATGAAATTTCATACGCCCCAAAAATGGTCATTGCATGATCCACCTGCAAGGTTTTCATGATGTCCTCTGGTAACATCACTTTGTGGAGGGGCCCAGCCATTGTTCCGCACGATTTCAGAATGGTTTTGGAGAAGATAAAGATACTGAGATACCCCCCCGAAGACTCAGGTGAAGGCTCCCAAGCAATGGATTTGAACGATTTCTGAGAGGCATCATGTTCAATCAGTATTCATCATGTTCCATCCTGATTCCATCACCGCCCCCATCATTTCCGTCTTGTTTCTATAAGGACGTTCCATTCTTTCTCCATCATTGTCCCCACTATGTCCCATTGGCTTTCATAGTTTTCCATAATCTATCATTTTCTTCATCATATGTTCGATCCATCACTTTCCCTCATGTTTCCTTCCTTGTCCCATCATTTGCTTTCTTTCCCGATTTCTTCCCTCATGTTTCCCATCATGTTCCCTCCATTTTCCAACCATCATTGGATTGGTTAACGGGAAAATTGAAACCGGAAACCTCTATATATATTCTATATTTGATGGGAAAATCCATGGTTTCCGGCGAAGATTTTGCCTTAAACCAATCCAATGATAGTGGTATGGATGATAGGTAGATAGTGGTATTTCCCCTTACCCTCCGGTAATCAAACGTGGCAATTGGAAAATCCCCTATAAATGGAGGTTTTAATGGGAAAATCTCCTATAAATGGGAAAATCTCCTATAAATGGTGGATTTTCCATTGCCATGTTAGATTACCAGAGGGTAAATCATGTTCCCTCCATTTTCCCACCATTTTTTCCCATAATGTTCCTCTCATCGCAGGCACTTTCCCCCCAAAACACATCGCCCAGGCACTGATCGCCACCTTTGACGCCTTGGCTGGAGCCTGGCGCCTTGGAGGAACTCGTGTTCAAGCCAAGTGGGGACGGTCCCGAATTTTGGTTGCTGAACCTTATACAACTTTTATATATATATATATATTATATATATATAACATACATATACATATACATATATATATATATTAATATATAACATACATATACATATATATATATATTATAAATAAGTTTGAGTTGGTCCGAATTCAGAAAACTAAAATAAATGGCAATATATAATTATGGCAATCCCTTGTGAATGGAGTTCAATGGGAACAAATGACTAGAAAGACAAACCACTGTTGTGGAGATACTTGATTGTGGCGGTATCATTTGATCTTTTTCCAACCGACCAGCATGGAGATATAATGGGTCAAGATGGATTTTCCTAAGCATGGAGTTTTCCAAACGGCCAATTTATGGCCAATCAAGCATTGAAAATAGGGATTTATGGTAGCAGGCACGGGTGTGTGAAAATGAAGATTGGATGAAATTGGAGATTTACCTCAACCCATTGCAGTGTTAACCGCCCAAACTAGGGAGCGCTTGGCTTCCAGACTCTAAACAAAATATAAACCATGTGCAGTACAAACTGTATATGCATCTATTACACATCTATGCAACATGAACTATACATACTAGATGCAAATGATACATGCTTATCTATGATCTTTTCAAAAACCGTGATTCATGCAGAAATCAATAAACACGCAAATATGGAGGGTTTCCTTAAATGGAGGGACCCCCAAATCATCCCTTTTAATTTTAAATAAGATTTCCATTGTAAACCATCCATTTTGGCGATCTCCATCTATGGAAAAACCCTCGCAGAAACCTCGCGGGTGCAGTGGCACCAGGGCCCCCCACATCAGCGGACCGTCCGGTCGTATTCGCACGCGCGATTTCCTGGGTGGAGGTCATGGATCATAGCGAACCCGGTGAGAAAGACCATGGGTTTTTGGCCCAAAACAACAAAGGGTACCCTCTGGTAAACTTACATAGCTATGGAAAATCACCATTTTTAATGGGAAAATCCACTATAAATGGCTATTTTCAATAGCTATGTTAGTTTACCAGAGGGTAATAGAAAAAAGTGCCTAGACCAAGGAAACACGACCAGGCTCAACAGGAGCTTCATGGAGAAATGGTGACAAAATCACACTGCCGGGTTGGGCCAAAGGATCATTCATCACCAGCAAAGCTTGAAAGTCCATTGGTTTAACTGCGGCCCCGACTTTGCCCAGAGATTGGTTCACCGGTCCGGCATCCAAGAATGAACCAAAATGTTGATGTGGAAACATCCCAACAATGACGAAAATTTCAAGAATTGAATATCCTCCTCCTGGGCGACCTCGCCATGAAAAAAGGGGGGCCCGGAACACAAATTTTGAGCTAAGATTCTTGGCATCAAAGTCCCATTCTTCGTAGTGACCTTCAAAGAAGGTCTCAAAGTCTTTGTTGTTCCACACCTCAAACCAAGTCACGTGAGGATGTGCTGCCATGCACCTTGACTCAAGCATCCTTTCTTAGCTGGTTGACTTAGACTTAGACTTACATAGGTTTGAATGCGTGTCTATAATATGTATACATGTATAGATATGAATGAATATATACATATATAAATATATATATAAAAATCTCACGTGTCTGCTATCTATGGGCTTCTTTATTTCAGCACTTGTTTAATTCATGATATTCTATGTAGCCAAAGCAACTCTATACCCATGGGGCTCCGGGTCTCCAGACAGCACTGCCCAGCATCTGCTGGAAATAGAGCCGCACCTACCATGGCTGCTGGTGATCCCAGTAATCCCCAAAAGATGGGGGTAGAAACCAACAGAAATCGGGATGTTACCACCCAAAAAAGTGCATCTAAGTGAGTCTCCTTGCAAAAAGAATGTGGATTTTCACCAAGACTAAGAATGGATCGAACTGAGTGAAGTGAGAGTTGGATCGGTAGGAGGGTTTCTCATGCAATGTTTCCCTGCCATTTTATGGGAATCATCACACTTATTTTTGGGTAGGCCCAAGCAAAAATGTGCCTTTACACTATAATTATCTTGTAAGGGGGAGACCCAAGTTTGACATCTTGGGCTATTCCTTTCTGATTGGAAACAATGAGCAATCCATCTGGAGATCTTCGCAGGGTTCGTCCCATTGGCTTGACCCCCTAAAAACATGAGGGGCAAGACCGCTGCGATACCCTCCAGCAACATATGGCTGCGAGTCATGGAACGTTCCGCGGTGGTCCGAACGTATGGAACGAGTGTGGGTTGCCTGGCAGTTCACCACCACCCCCAACATGCCCCAAAACCATGGGCTCCTTCTGAATCAATGCTGCAAGAAGCCCCCCTGATTTGGACAAACAAGAGCCCAACCATGGATCAACATAGGCCCAAGTTAGGTCCAACGCAAGCCCAACGTGGCCCCGACATGACCCCAAAAAGGCGTGTTCCTTTAGGCCTCGTATCAGGGCCTAAAGGAACACGCCGTTCTTAGCCCAACATAGGTTCAACATAGGCCCAGCATGGCCCAACACAGGCCCAACAAGGCCCCAACATGGCTCCAAAGAGCCCTACATAGGCCCTACATAGGGCCCACATAATCCAAAATGGGCTCCGCATAGGCCCAACATGACTCAAAAACTAGCCCAACACGACCTCAACAACACCTAGCGCTTGTTGAGGTATATTTCGGGCCACAAAGTTGGTCAAAACAAGCCATAAATAACTTCCAAATGGCTCAACATAGCTCAACATGCTCCAACATAGGCCCAACATAGGCCCCACATAGTCCCAGCACGGGCTCCACATAGGCCCAACATGACTCAAAAAACACGACCTCAACAACACCTAGCTGTTGTTGAGGTGGATTTTCGGGCCGCAAAGTTAGCCAAAACACGCTATGAATACCCTCCAAATGGCTCAACATAGCTCAACATGCTCCAACATAGGCCCACATGGACCCCATATGGCCCAACATTGGCCCCACATAGCCCTCCAAATGGCAAAAAAAAAATCCACAACCGAAAAGTTTTCGGTTGGATAATTTTTTTCACCCCAAGAGACCTAAATGCTATCACAGATACCCTACCAAATAACCCAACATAGGCTGAACATGGACCCAACATGGCCCTCAAGAGCCCAATATGGATCAACAAAGGTATGGAAGGGGGGTATACGGAACGGAGGTATGGAACAAAGGTATGGAACGGGTGTATGGATCATGTGTGGTCCCAGGACCTGTTCCGGACCTTACAATTTGACTCGCATCCATATATGACATGTGGAACATCCAATGTTTGTAGATCGTCTGATCAGGAAGTCAGGAAAGCATTGGTTTTCAATATCTACATTAATCTACTGGAGGTTAAGTGCCACACCTTTTTTCCGGCCACTTGTGATAATTCATGATATTTCCCCAAGGTTAAACGGTTAAACCATGCTTTCGCGTTATTGATCATTTGAAGAAAAACGATCAAACACTACTACCTTTCAACATGATTGTAGAAGCAATGGCCCCTAGAAAGTTTGATGATTCACCTGTAAAAAATTGTGATTTTCCGTAGCAAACTGTTGGCTTACCAAAGGGTAAAAAGCACCTGTAAGTCCGCCCGCAAATCGCTCAGCTTGACGTAGCCTGAAAGTGGCATTCGGAAGGGACCCTGGGAATATCTATGGATATCCATACCCAGGAGTGGTTGGAATGAAAAATCATTAAGCAACTTCCAACCATCGAAAAAAAAAAAACGAGATTTAAGCGATGAATGATAAAATTTCACCAAGCAGAATTTCATTTCAAGTAGCTAGAATCGGGGTTTAACTACCATCAAACAACGAAAAGTGTACCCACGCTGCGCAAAGTCCTGTTTAGTTGAAACCATATGTAATGAAAATTGTCCAACACCTGGGTATTGAATAGGATTTAACCAACAAAACCAACCAATGTGTGGGATATGAAGGGGATATTTGGCACCAATATTAGCTACGGTATGCTACGGTAGGGATAGCCTTGCCGATCTTCCAGCCATTCAACCCCAAAACATTTTGAAGCCAGTAAACATCTCAGAAATCACAAAACCTTGGGGGGCACCCTACACTTTCCAAATAATTAATACGTCGGTTCAATTCCATTTTCTCAAAAAGCCTCGCAGCATAGTCAGCCATGAAATTTCTGTGGAAAACAGTCTCAGCTGGTCGGATCCAAGAGAATCCGTCAGATATTCTACATGGCGCATCACCAGGTCGGCACTGCACTGCCTTCCCTTAGAATTGCTACCTTGGCCAATTGCGCGCAATTGATTCACGAAGACCTGGGTTAAAAGCCAACACGACAGTCCAGACCAGTAAGACAGCGATAGCGACTGCGGAGCTTTCATTCCAGCTGTCTATGAAGCTCTCCGTCTTTCCACCTGTCTTCTCGCTGGAATCTACCTTCGCGTATAGAGCTGCCACTTGTTTGTTCAGGCTCACGAACTGATTGTTGAGGTTGACGAGCTACGTGTTTTGGCTTTCGCTCTGTACCTTCAGTGCCTCTGTTTGCGCCATTGTGGCATCCTTGATCATGTTTGCCGAAAACACGAGGGAAGCTGCCACAACATAATTTGCAATGACCACGTTGGATACTTGCTGGCTCTCTGGCTTTGGGAGTCTGTTCTTTGGTTCCTGCCCGAAGAAAGGCGCACCCCACCGGATACTCATGAAGAGGATCCCCAATCCACAAACTGCCCAGAGTCGAGCCATGGCTGCGGGGAGCTTCAAACACCTGTTGAATAAAGGGACTGTGCTGATTGTGCTGACTTGCCAATTTGTGATTTTGTTTTGTTCTGCTTGATGTCTTTGTCAAAGGGCAAGGCTGGAACGGCTGCTGGAAGCAAATGCACCAGCTTCAAGCTGATTGTAAACCCCAAGAGTCTCTTGCCATTCAAATATTGCCATTCTGCCCTTTCGCCACAAACAAACAAATATACGATATTCACGTTTGTATCTGGACGTATCTAATGGATTTCCTACTCTCTCACACATTTGACTTTGTCATGATCCCGCGTCAATCACTTGTGCATCCAATTTCCAGAGATAATGAACTGTGTCGTGTTCTGAAAGGAAAGTTCAGTTTCAAACGCCAGTTGCTAATCTCTCTTCACGTGCTTGAAATTTCAAGTCAAAGTAATTAACTTTACTAGTAACATTCCCTCCGACATTTTGGGTCTGATTGCAGCTACCGTTTTATTCATGCCTATTAGTTTATCATAAAAACTCGTATATTCTTGACTTTTTACAACCAACATAAACTTCTTTCGAGTTGAGATCGAATAAAGCAAATATGAGTTGCAAGTTGCAATGGTAATTACTTGAATAGTTTACCGGATTTATCATTGTCATAATCAAAAGGTGTTTCCTACTTGTAACATAGTGTATTCTCTATCACCGGGTTTTGCCCATCCTGCTACCTGAGAACTGGTTGTTGTGATTTTGGAAACTAAGATTGTTTACCTCGGTGATAAAAACTTAAACTTGAAAACCATAAAGACTTGATGTACTACAACCCTTGGAAGTTGAAAAGGTAAAAAGGTAAGAAAGAATTCAATATGTGCACACTGGGTCGTGGCATTGATGGTGATCTTGCAATCTTTGATTGGAATCACCACGACATCAGAAATTATAGAGAGTGGTTGTGGACAGCAGTCACAAGGTGTAGAGACTTGACCAAGGTAAAGGTGTTCAAATATAGTAATGATAAGCATGATGAATTCAATCATAAATGTATGATAAGTTATTATGAAAGAATAATAAATAATCACACAGAACAGGATAGAAAGGGTAAGATAAAAATACCCAAGGAAGGATATGTGAATGTTCAATGTTTTTCTGGATAATATCAACAATCAATGTAACTATTGTAGATGTGGATTTTAGACCAATATAAATAGCGGAAATATATCAACAAACTTAACTTGTCAAGCAATACATAATGAAATGACTCATACATTTGAACATACTATTCCTTACTGTAATGATTGTAACTGTAGTGCTGGAAAAAAAAACAGAAGGCTTGTTGTGGGCACGCAAACAAGCAATACTTTCATATATATTTTCCTTAAACATATTCCATGATAATATTGGCTTTTTTGCTGTCCATACACAAGCCTCTTCTAGTGGAAATAAAGCTTAGAGTCCCTCCCCCAAAAAGCAAAAAAAACAAAAAACGACTGTTTTGGGGACTACTTGGATCTGGCCATGTTCAGACTAGTCTGGAAAACATGGTTTGTTTTGTTCTTTTTGGTTTCTTTGGTTTCTTTGGTTTCTTTGGGGGATGATAGCTCATGGTAACCTAACATGGCTGGCAAATCCCCCATTCAGTTCGATGGATTTTCCTGTAGAAATGCCCCCATGGGTAGGAGGGTCTTTCGTGGTATTTCCCAGCTAGCCATGTTTGATTAGTGGATCGTACTGTTAGCGGATATCCCACCAATTTCCCAAGTTCGGCCTCCTTCTGCCCCGCCCTGGCTATCTACAGCTCCTTTCAGCACCTGGAGATGGGCATGGGAATGAGGGTGACGGCAAATGAACCAACAAAAATGGTGGAAGACATTGGTTTTGCCGAGAAACAGAATTTGTTTTCACAGGGGAAGGGAGCATGCACTGCTTTTAAGGGACAAATATGGAATAATGATCCAACAAAATTGATCGTTTCCAGCACTATAACTGCGTTTTTTGGATATTAAGGGGACCATAAGTGTGGCACAACAAATGGATGAGACACCCAAACATGAAGCTGGCTAAGCAACAATTTCAAGAAATCAAACAATAAAAAAGAAATAAAAGGAACATATATTAAAACACCCTGAGCTGCTAGTCTGCAAATGCGTTGTCGGTATAGCTAACGTAGATTCACACAAATATACCATATCGATCCATATCGTATGTGCATACATATCACACAAACATAATCATTTATATATACATACATAAAAGAATATCATGCATATCATGGTTCTGCAAGCCGCGATTGATGATTACACCATCGCAGAATATGCAGCTTCTTGTTGGAGACATTTGGAGACCATGTGGACTTCACAGCCCTCCTCACCCAACACCCAACGAAGACCTCGCTGGTGGTCATGAACTTGTATGCCTGGGTGAGCTTCACGACTGGGGCGGTCCAGGACGGTTACAGTACTCTTACGGTTCACCTTGTTGAAAGAGATCAGGAGATAGATTGAAAGGGTGGATTTGAGATGGTTTGAGGTCCCCATTTTGCCTTGAACATGTTGTTTTGAAGGACTCCCATGCCCAACATGGAACATTAAGATACATCATGTATTGGCACATGGCACATGTGAGGCGTTTTTGCGAGCTCCTGCTGTTGCTGCAGTTAAGGGTAGCTGGTAACCTATACTTCCCACTGGATCAACCGCGGGACCAAAATCGCGGCTAAGAGATGGTCATAAACAGTAGATATATCAAGATATATCCAACCATAAGATCCATAAGTCCTACAGCTATTATTCACTGGATTGGTTTAAGGGAAAATGTACAGGAAACCCCTATATTTGATGGGAAAATCCATGGTTTCCTGTAAATTTTCCCATTAACCAATCCACTGAATTATAACTTGTAAACCAACTTACCTATCCTGCGGGCCCCACTTGTGGAGCTCCTGGGGGCTCTCACAGAGTCAACCAGCCCAACCATCGCACAGCTTGGATTTTTGGGTGACATATATGAGGAGATTGCAAAGTCTGCATACACTAGTAGATGCACTTATATGTGTATTATAATATATATATATAATTATATATATCCATGTTACTGCATAAGATTCCCAATATTACTCCATATTGTATATGATTCATGAGTATCCCATAGTATTATTCTATCATCTATGCTACTCACAAGCAACTTAATCAACGAAGCACTCAAGCCAAGATCTTTCCAGCAACTCCGTTTCATTAGATGCCTGAGTTGAGTTGCACCCAGCCATAACCAGCCCCTGACCTCCACACGTCAACGTATTGAGCACCCAAACGGCTGAAAAATCCACTAGGACAAAGTCTGCAACATCGTTGCCCTCATCAACCTGTGGCCGAACTGTCTGCTCAACCGCAAGCAGTTCCTTACTGCTCTTTGGCAACTTGCTTCATCTTGCTTCATTTCACCTAATCTCTGACATGTAGTTCCCGAGGGAATGGATCCAAATTGACAAACAAATACTTGGCTGGGGAGAAAGAATGCGGTTTCCAACAAATCTGTGGAATGGGCTTCAAGATGCTTCAAGAAGAGAAGACGCTGCACAGACTCCGTTTAGAGGGCCCCAAAAATGTCTCGCTAGAGTGATGACGATGACGGCCCACTTAGATGACACTCCGATTGGTAGTAAGATAGGAAGTGTGATCGTAACTCGCAACATTTATTGACGATGCCACTATTGATATGATTGGATCTCCCTTGATTTTTGTTGGTGACATGCGTGTATCAGTTCTGTGCCTGTTTTCCTCAAATCCCATGCCTCCCTAATTCCCGTAACCCCAACAAAACCTGCCCGGTTACATGACCCCCCAACCACTGGCCCAGCTCTGCCAAACTCCCAAAGCTCTGGAAAAATCTGATATAGGGAAGACAGAGTAACCAACAAGTTGGGTATGGTCTAAAAATATCTAGATCTCCCTCTCTCTCATATATATATATATATCATAGATCTAACTCCATCTAACTATGAATATCGTATATATCTATATCTATAATTACCCTCTGGCAACCTAACATAGCAATCTGGAATATGTTATGGACCATTTATATTTCGTGTTATTTACATGTGTTTATCTATTATTTCCATGGTGATGTTTCATAGCAAACTGTTGGTTATCTATATATATATATATATATTGTTATCCACTATCAACCATTACCCTCTGCTAAATTCACATAGCTCTTGAACATGAGGATTTATAGTGGATTTTCCGTAGCTATGTTAGTTTACCAGAGGGTATTAACCACTATAAAGGGATACTAAGCATACATCCATCCAACCGCATCCGGTCGCATCCCACCTTACCGGCCATCCGCAGCTGTTCCGGTGACCGGTAGGCCATGTATCGACCAGGCCAGAAAGCGCCTGCTTCGGACGTGGCGGCGGTTCGGCGTCATTTATAACATCTATAACTATATACCTATCCTGGGTACAAACTATGACAATAATTGACAATTTAAAGCTTTTTCATTTTGGGGGATTATAATGGTGTCCATGGAACCAGCGAAAATGGTCCTTACGAACCAAAATAACTGGGGTTTCACACCCAACATATCCCATCACATTCCCCTCACATTGCTAGCTTTTACCAAAATGTTGCTAGTCATGGTTCAATTCATCATTTTAGTTCGTTCCATGGATGTTTCTCAAGGTGGTGCTCCATGGTTGGCTAATTTGGTTTATGACTCATTTATGACTAATTGAACTGTTGGGATCCTGACAGATATATCTATAGTTGATGGTGCTTATAAACCATGCAATCCATAACTAGGGGGCACCACATCAACTGAACGATTGGACATGGGAATCCCAGTTAGTAAGTGGTTCATACCCATGGCATGAGAATGAGATCACGGCTGGTCTCGGAGATCCCCTGCAAGCAAAGATCTCAGGCATGAGTTATTATCATTTATTATCCATAGGAAAAAGACTGAACCTTAATCCCCAGCTCTAAGTTGGTTTAGAACCCCGTCTACCGATCCAGGATCCGTACGGTAGGTCCCCACCATTGTCCTCTTCGGTTCGGGCCGACCTTCAAAGCGATAGGCACCCTGACTGAAGGGTGAAGCACTTACCTCGGATCCGACTCGACGAAAAAGGCGCTTCAAAGTCAGCCGAAATGTGGGGCTTGGACAGCTTGGAGACCTGGATGTATCTGGCTTAATTTCAGTAATTTTGGGATAGTTACCCCTCCTAACCATGATTCCAGTGAGGTCACAGTGAGGTCGTGTGATCTCAAACCAGGAAGTGCAAAGGACACTTTGAACGGCCTAGTTGATGGACAACTATCAATTTATCCTTAGCCTTCTGACTGATGTTGGTTATCCTTTAATGTCACTTTGATATTAGTCACTGACCCCTCAAAACAATGCAGCACCAAGGCTCACGACGCCATCCCAAGGATCGGGCAATCAGATTACACCTCTTCATATCCTGAGATGGCGCAGAGATGCTGATTTCTGGTGCATCTGCGATATGTATAAATGCATACCGATATTGTATACAATATATTACAATATATAATGGAGTAAGGGGCGGGCCTATGGGGTACCGGGTTATGAGGCTTATCATTTAAGGTCCTGATAGGACTCAATAAGGATAATCCCTTCTTAAGGGCTTATCCTTTAAGGCCTATTAAGGGCTTATTCCCCATGGATAGCTGAGCTTCCTTATCCAGTGCTTATCCAAATGGATGGGTGATGTAAGCCAACCCACAAAGGGCATTGGGATTGTTGCTGTAATTTTGATGTCTCTCTCCATTTTTCCTCCATTTTGGCAAGTTTGGGGATCTGGGGTGCTGAAGTGTCATTTTTTTGGGGGGGGGCTATGCAGAATAGCTTGCAGAATCTTGCTTATCCAAGGCTTATCCACTGCGTATCCTTAATTAACCCCATGAATAAGCCCCATTGAGCCCTTACTAAGTCCTTATTAAGCCATTAACCAACCCTTAACCCCGCAACCCCCATCCCAAAATCCAGGTCAAGTCACTTTGGCACCTCCCAAACTGCAAGAACATCCAGAAACTAACCTTTCTTTCAGAAAATTATCATACTTGCTTATCCATGTTTTGTTAATGGCTTATCCATAGCCCGCCCCAGAGCCCCCCACTACCCCGTTATATATATATATATACACATACACACGCGCGCACACACACATGTATATATATATATTATGTTCCATGATAAAGCAATAAGTGCACATATATCGATAATTTGATAAGGTAGACCCAATCGAAAACGATCATTCATACAATGAGGTAAACCGACTAGTAAACCATCGCCACAATGTCCCAAGTTGAATATTTGGATCGATTTGGGGCAACCTCCAAGTAGGAACAGGAAGCGGCTTGGTCAATATCTACCCCTCAACGTCTACCACTTGGTCATGATCTTCTCTGAAAAAATGGCACCAATATGCACCAATGCCATATTCATTCTATTCAGGATAAATCAAGGTAAACCCCTCACTTTTAGACACCAAGCATGGGAAAAGTCACCCAGCCCCAGTGCATGATGGCACAGATGCAGTGCCTGGTCAGCAGACAACTCGCAGGCTGACTCGATGCTATCATCCTCTTCCTGACCTGGGAGGCTGACTGCCGGGTATGGGCAATAAATTGGGCAATATATTAGCAACTGGGAACACACAGCCGGGCTATCTAAACTGTTTTTGGACAAACAAACTGAAATGAAGAAAAAACAAACTTCAGAGATTTCAAATGGCTCCTTCCCAGGCGCCTTTTTCGACGACTGGATGCTGAGAAATATCTGTGAAATCTGTCTATAAGAGCCTTGAGTTGAGCAAACTTCTGTCTGAGTTTCTTCCATAAGTGGTGTTTGCCGAGCGTATGGGAAAGCATCTGAGGGCTGTAATTGGTCTTTTTTCTGGAATCTTCTGGGTTAGGCAACTCTTGAGGGAAAAGACTGTAGTCAGGAAAGGTTTATTTCAGAATCCTATCGGGTGAATCCCTACGTTTGCCGACTACAACTGGACATTCGGAAAGTCCAGGAATGCGTTTGGCATGGAGACCATCAAAACGTTGATTTCGGAAACATCTCCTCTCACTAAAATTGCATGGCTAACCTGAGAGACCCTCAAACAAAGTCCCCATATCCCTGGAGACATGAATATTCCTCTGTCAAGATCGGAACATTTATGAGAACCATGGACCCCCTGGCCTGCTTCAAAGGTGAAGCTCACATTGATGCCACCCTCCATGCCCTGGCCTGTGCAGCTGGGCCACAAGGCAGCTGAGAAACTTGGCAGGCTCGTTGGCCAAAAAAAAATGGTGGCAAAACACTAGGTGAGGGAAACTTGGCACAGAAATGTAGAGAATATACAACAGTCTTGAATGAAAACATCCCAGATTTATCTGGAGCACGTTCACCTACATGATCATCATGATTGTGCCTTGCTCGGGTACCATGACCCTTGAGATCCACGGCCCCACGGTTCCCCTCTCGTTGGCACCCCCAAAGAACGCCCTGAAAGCCTGCGGTTTCGCGGGCTCGCAGTCGACACATATTGTTCACTTCGGGCAGCCACCACAAAGAAAATTTGGCCGCCTGGAAAAATTCCTGGCGCCAGCACTGCCCTGGACCCAGAAAAGGAACCTAGGGTCATCTGATGGGGATCCTAGTGGATGTATAAATCCCAGTTCATGGATGACTCGACCATCAGGGAATACAATCCCTATTAAGGATCTGAAAAAATTCTCATTTCGGGTGGTAATAAGTAAATCTTGCACCAACCAATTCTTGAGCAAGAGTGGGAACACCTTGCTAGACGCTGTCCAGCAAGGGGAAGTCAAATGACTCCTAAACTTCCCAGATTTTATTTGGTTTCAGGCCAACTTGGCAGGACACAAAATCATCTCTCGTGGGTCTAAATTTCATTCAATTTCCGTTTCTAACCCATTTTCCCTCATGTTTTCATCAACATCACTCCACCCGACACAACGACAGAGGGACCCTCCTGGAAGGCAACCCCAAGGGCTTCATCGCGGGACTGCACCAACAACTGGTTGTCTATGATTCGGACGAATTTATCAGAGTAGCCTGGCCCCGGCGATAAATTAAGGGATACCAGTGAAAAAGCAAGGCACTTTGTGTCGATTTCGTTCCAGGTTTTCTCTGAGCATCTATAGATCACCACGTTCAGTTCGACTGTCATCATGCGAAAATCTGGATTTCATCGAGAATCTGCTGATTTTCCCCGCAACCAAGTCTGCGAAATCCAGTACTTCGAAGGTCGCCCATTTTGTACAATATATTTTTACTCATTTTTCGTCCCTAACTTCAGTCGTGAGTCTTAACAAAATCCGCTCGCCTAGAGGACAAAGCATGAATTCCTGTGGCGCGTGACTGGGTCACCCTGGGGAAGAATGGGTCTGAAGCCTGGGGAAATGACCATCCCTTTTGGGAATGGTTTATTTTAATCCATAACGTTTTTGCACATCACCTCATCAATACTAAACAGACCTCCTAGAAATAGGATTGTTTAATAAGGTATGAAATAACCTAATGGGATGGGGTGTTTGATATAAGGGGGGACAGGGTGTATTGATCAAAATAAATAGATATAAGTAGTGCATCCTGGGATGGAATAAGTCTAGGGCTGACCATCCGAACCATGGTGCTGAATTTGGAGCCGCAGGTCATAGGACCTATGTTTCGCGCCTTGGGTGGTGGGACAAACTGCAACTGCTAGCGGGCTAGCCGTTGCAGCGCGTCTGAATTCCCCATCTGAACTTCGCAGTTGCTACACTGTTGTTTATTTGGATTATCACACATCATTACCCATCCAACTGTAGATATGCATATGATATACATTATAAATGTAATATTAATTACGCTATACAATATTATCTAAGGAAGTTTAGAAGTGAAACTTCCGACAATATGGATAGTTGAAAAGCAGAGGTGAGAAGAGCCAAGATGTGGAAGATGAAGAAAGTCAGAAGAGAGAAGATAAGAGATGAGAAAGTCAGAAGAGAGAAGATGCAGATGCGCGAAAAGGTAGGAAAGTCGCGAAACACTGTNGCGGAGACATCTGGGCAGATGAGAGATGAAAAGTTGCACGCCGTTGTGGCGCGAAGCACATTTGGAAGTAAAAAGTGTTAAAACACCTCAGCTTCGGACCACTTTTGGAAGTTAAGGTGTAGGAAAAGTGCACGGCGTTGTGGCGCGAAACACATTTGGAAGTAAAAAGTGTTAAAAGCTGCTGTCACCTTCGGAGCACTTTTGGAAGTTGAGATGTGGAGAAAGTGTATGGCGTTGTGGCGCGAAAGCAGATTTGGAAGTAAAAAGTGTTAAACACTGTCACGGCCGGACAACTTTTGGAAGTTGAGATGTGGAAAAAGTGCACGGCGTTGTGGCGCGAAGCACATTTGGAAGCGAAAAGCGTTCTATAAAAACTGCCACGGCCGGACCACTTTTGGAAGTTGTGATGTCGAAAAAGTGCACGGCGTTGTGGCGCGAAGCACATTTCGAAGTGAAAATGGTAAAAAACTGAGGGTCTCGGAGCACTTTTGGATGTCCAGACGTCGTTTTGTGTGGCCGGCGCAAGGGATTCTGCACCTGGTCAAAAGTGAGCTAAACGTGTGGGTTTTGTAGCATTTTCAAAAACGATGGCAGGCGTGGGGCATTTGAAGAGGATTTCCACAGATGCATTTTT
>BGPT01001926.1:76522-93396 GCA_003297045.1 Symbiodinium sp. clade C Y103
AGCGGACCTACTGGGATAAAGGGATCTCGATGAGTCCCAATAATGTTTCAACCCTCTTATTTTGGAGTATGGGTGTCTATCACATGTTAAAAACATATATGTAGAGACCATATTTCAAAACATGTTTGGGGATCTATGCTCGATTGCACCTTGAACATTTACCATGCCCTTTTTAATGGATTATAATTCGAAGGGAAGCCTTATTCTATATATATAATATATACTGCCAACATTTTGAAAGCCACACCTGGTTTTGCTGGCGGTGGGGTATGCGCCACTGGAGCCTCCGACTTGCCAGCCTTCAAATTTCCGATCTCGCGTGTCAATGCTGCCTTTCTCTCCGAGATCCTGAGGTAGGGACACCCCTGGCACTTTTGAAACATGAAATCATCATTTAAAACATCAAGGTATATATGTGACTGTAGGCATGCTCACGGATCTTAATCTATCCCATTGAACATCACCAAACTCAGAATACACCAACAGCAATCCCACCAGGGCCCTCACTTGGCCAACCTTTCCCGTGCTTCAGCAAGCTGTTGTTGAACTGATGGAAGCGCTGGACCTTGGGCCATATCAGATGTAGACATCCATGTTTTTATATATATATATATATATATAGGTCTTCAATTATTAAGACCATACGGGCTTGAGGGATGAATAATGATAATCATGCATAAACCCCAAAATATATAACTTATATATGTGTATAAAAGTCAAAAGTCTGGGTGGATCGCACACATAGTATAGAAAAATGAATGGTATTGTCTTTTAATATGCATTGGGGTCCACCGAGGAAGTTAAATTTATAGGAGAAAAATAACTGAAACTGCTGCCCCAAAACTCTTGGCTGGATTCTCACCCTCCACCGTTTCCACCGGCGCAGGATTGGCTTCGCCACGGGAAGGGGCTGAAACTTGTGGAGGACCAGCGCTGGGCTCTGGAACCGATCCCCCAGATGCGGCAACCTCTGGGTCAGCAACTGGGGGTTCCTCTTCGTCTTCCTCATCATATTCATCAGGGTCGCCCTCCTGGGTTGCCTCGACAGGGCAAGCACACACACATATATATATATATATACATACCTATATAGAGAACCCATAACCTATATAAATGACCGGTCGTCATGCAAAACCTCGGCTATTCTGTAAACTGGGAATGCTGGGTTGTGAGTTCAAGAACTGTTCCCTGCCAATTGGTTGGAGCTATAGAGCATCAAAAAATGTCGTGATGCAGGACCCCGGCTTTTCTATTTTTTAAAACCACCACTAAGAGAAACAACTGCTGTCAGTATTTGGCGCCTTGGCCCCACGGCGTTCAGCATACCTTCTGTTGACCTCGTTGACCACATCCTTCNTGTCAGTATTTGGCGCCTTGGCCCCACGGCGTTCAGCATACCTTCTGTTGACCTCGTTGACCACATCCTTCAAGGTATAAACATGTATAGAGGACCCTGACCAATGGCAAAAAGTAAAGACGATAGAGATGGGATGGGAGATTCTTGTCTATATATATATATATATTTATCCCCAACTATATATGTTTGAACATTTGATGATATTTCGTCTCACCATCATGGCATGGATCCCCATGTCCTCCAGAAATGGGTTCAGCGTCAAACACAGCTGCTGAAATCTCGGAACCTGAGTGCAGCATGCAGGTTTNATCATGGCATGGATCCCCATGTCCTCCAGAAATGGGTTCAGCGTCAAACACAGCTGCTGAAATCTCGGAACCTGAGTGCAGCATGCAGGTTTAAGGACAATATAATTTTTGTGCCATTAACACGGGCTTTTGTTTGAGGAATGAACTTAAAAACAAAATCAAAAACCACTGTAGCCTCACATATGTATACCCACTTATATACTATGTACTTTCGGGACAGGAAACAGATGGAGGTTGCCTACGCAGAAAGGAAGCCGCTTAACATAAATTGCTATAATAGAAATGTACAACAAGAAACCGTTGACACCATCTCCTTGCGAACCTTCATCTTGATGAAGGTCAAAAACTTGCGAATGCACCACGAATCATTCACTATGGCATTTTCGGTGGTTTGTGCACCACACTTCTTGTAGAGTAACTCAAGCTCATCCCTAAGAGGTCCTACAGGTGGCTGGGGGTGACCCTCCGTCACAGCAGTGCGAAGGCATAGGATCTGCAAAGTTTGGAACACAGGATCCTGGCAGGCATTCTTGACACTTTCTGAGTACCCTTCATCAAACAAAACAGCACCCTTCTGACGAAGGTGTTCGCGAATGATGCCATCCTTTTCTAGCTCCTCACCTAATCCCGTGCAGTCGAAGACCCCCTTTCCACCACGAGGCTCTCCCACATCATCGGTGGACATGGCTGCAGCTATAAAGCAACAGCTCACCCTAAGGAAAACTTCAGCAAAATGCTGCAGCCACCAAATATATTTGATTCCCTGTTGATTTTTTCCTCTTGGCTGACTTTCGGAGCCATGTTGTACTTCCCTATGATATATATACACCATAAACCTTTTGCATGTATCCTATATTATACTATCTATATATATATATATAGCATACTTGCGTACTCAGTGTGGCCTGCTTTATATACATTTTATCACCCCCCCCCAAAAAAAATCAACCAGCACTGCCCACCGTGCAGGACGATCTGGTCCGCGCCTTCTCCAGGGCACCAAGTTGACCCCATGGTCACAAGCACGGCGGGAAAAACGAAGCGGAAAGGGTGTGGTTTCATGCTTGGTGATGGGTTTCTGTAGCCAATCATTTCCCAACATAACAGAACTTTAGAGANAAGCGGAAAGGGTGTGGTTTCATGCTTGGTGATGGGTTTCTGTAGCCAATCATTTCCCAACATAACAGAACTTTAGAGAGTGGAGCATCCCCAACTTTATATGAAACCATACGTGCATGGAATGTAAATTGGAACAAAATGGTGATTGATTGATGGTAACATCCAACTGTGGGTCAATATATCTGGAAAGCATCTGGTTGATTGTTGTCCAGAATGAATGCCAGGGCAAAATTTGGCGGCCCGTTCTTGCCAAAAGGTCAGCATATCCAACATCCCTGACCAAAAGTGAGGGTTTTTGGGAAAACCCGTTGTTTTTACACAATAGACGGGGTTTTAATGAAAAGTACAGAATAGCCGAGGTTTTGCATGACGACCGATCATTTCATAGGTTATGGGTTCTCTAGGTAGTCCAATCTTCACCAATGGGCTGTTGATCACCTTCCAAAATTTGCCGTGCAAAGTTTGGGAGCACAGGAACGGGCGGTGGTCCATCAGGATCCTCTGGTGGACCTGGATCTGCCGGAGCATTTTCAGCATACTCCCGTACTACATCAGAGACTTGTGTATGCGATGGAACTCGACATGACAGCGGCTGAGGAAATGGATCCACTGGCAAAACACGATCGCTCTGAAAAAGGTTTGACAAACCGGAGATGCACACGGCCTTCTCAGACAGCGGATCAACATCGGATTGTCCATCACAAGGATTCAAAGTCGTGGTGTTCGTGTCAAAATGAACCTTAGAGAATGGTGCACTAAGGACAGATGAAGGCTCAGCACTGGCAGTGCTTTTCATACCATGCCTGAGCAAGTCAAGTTGGAACTGTTCATGCCACGGCATCAAACCACAGCCCATGGCATCAGCTGAAATATCAGCAGCAAAAAGTTGGATTGAGGCATCCAGACCGATCAAAACTCTCACAGTGGAAGCAAAACCCACATGGCGTCCAGCGTGAGAAGGTTGTCTGGGCCTAACAGGAGGATGTGGCAATCTGCAGGCTGTTGTCCCACATTTTGCAAGGCAACTTCAAGCTCCAGGGCATTCGCACTTGCACGGGCTTCCCATACAGAGTGAAAAGAATCATCCCTGACGATGCTATGGCTCCATTGCAATGCCAAAATGGCGGAGACATCAAAATCATAAGGCTTCGGGCCAACATACACTGAGGTCATTGTTGACCAGCCTTGCCAAAAGGCTGTAAGGCAGAGGGCTTGGATTGGAAACCAGCGTCTCCCATGCCTTCGTCCGTCTTTTCCTCCTCCTGCTTCTCTTGGGTTCTGGGGCGCTTTGCCACATGCGGCACCTCGGCCTCCAAGGCTGCTGCATCTGCATGGAGTTGTTGCAAAGAGGTGGTCAGGCTGTGGATGCTGTTGGAGACATTGGCTACCGTTGATACCGAAGCCGAGGCAGTCAGTGGGGTCTCCTCTTCTGTGAGATCGACTACTTCTCCAGCTTCTTGTCGAGCTTGATCTACATCCTCTTTTGCCTTCATGAAATGATCTCTTGTCATCGCAATCCTCTCCTGCAGATTCTGTTCGTGTTGAACAAACTGTTGTGCAAACGTCTGCCAATCCTGAACCGCCTTGGCTAAGAAGGTTTTCCAAGCTTGGAGATGTTGAGCTCGTCCCAAGAGGGCTTTCTCGTATTCCTCTCTTGCGTCGGTCATCTGTTGCACTGCAGTAAACAAATCCTTGGTGACACGGGCTCCTTCTCGCTTCGTAATTTCTTGCTGGATGTCCGGAGGAAACTCGGCTTTGCGATGGCGCAGAGTATCCCAAAATTTGGCATCGATTTCCGGCGGCTTCGGAGGAGCTGGTGGCAAAGGCATCGCCATAGTCAAAGGTCCCTGCATGGTTGAAGGGGCAGGCGTGCCAGGCGGCAGGCTCTGAGCAGGAATCATATTGACCACTGGAGTGCCTCCTTTTGAACCTGGGGCAGTCATAATCATCTGTCCAGGGGCTGGAGCCATCATGATCTGGCCTGGCGGCTGCATAGGAACTGATGGACCCATCATTATAGGAGGAGTCCAAGCAGGGCCAGGTGGTGGCGGTGGAGGATACTGTTGACCCTTCCCTTGCATGGATTGGCCGTAATGATCTTGCCACTGTTCTTGTCCACGAGGAGTTTTCTTCGCACTTCGTGGGCGCTGACGAGATCTCGGCGATTTGCCTCGGGGCGTAGAATTGCCCCAATTCTGATTGTCCTGAGTAAAGTCCCATGTCTGTCCGCTCCAATTTGCTGCATAGCTCTGCTGCTGCTTCAAATTGGCATGGGGCTTGTGGACATAGCTCTGGTCGATGCATGCTTGCCAGGGTAGCTGGCACACAGGACATTGTTGGGCTGAATGTTTTCGCATCTGCATGCACCTTCTGCACCTCCAGGGCGTGGTGTCTGGATTTCCCTTCATTGCGTCTTTGATGGTCTGTAAGAACTTTGAGTCCTTCGAATGATGATGATGTAACGTGGAGAAAATCCGTCTCAATGACGTTGTGCTCAGATGGATGATTCCCCGGCGATGTAAATACCACTGACGCCTGGCGCTGGCTCTCTGCCTGCGCAGAGCACGTCTTTGGGAATTTGCAGCCGTACTTGGAGATCTCAAAAGGCACAAGGATCGCACACAAGATCCACCAAAAGCTCATAAAAAGGCTCACTGTCAAGACGTCAAGGAACAAAATTGTTTCCAAAATGCACACCGGGAGTATCAGAGGAAATTCCACTCAAATACAAGCCGTTGCAGAAAGGAAAACAAATATCCAGTGTCAAAATCCGAAATGTAAAAGCAAATTGTAAAATCCAAAGGGGTGAATGCCAGGGTCCGAAGACAGCCAGTGGGATTCACCCAAAATATATGTAGGGCCAATATGAAGTTCCCCAATCCACAAACAGAAAAGTGGATACCAGGAAGAAGGTGATGACAAAGTGCAGAGCGGTGAAGGTGTCCCTGGCGAAGTACGGGACGAGGAGAAGCAAAGGAGTTGATGGCCAGCCCAAGACCGTCAGAGCTCAATTGGCCACCGCAGCTTGCACCACCACCCGCGGACGCTAAAATGGCCGAGCGCCCGCTAAGATCGAGGGGCTAGGAACTGAATTCGTCCTAAAGCCGAGACCTTTAAATAAATATATATATATATATACATATACATATACATATACATATACATATACATGTACATATACATATACATATACATATCGTGCCAGGTATACTCAGTAGTTACAGTATATGTTGATGAAATGTGCACATGTTTGTTACCTATGTTCAAACCATATGCAGTTTCACGTTTTGTTTGCACTGCTGGGATAGTGACTGGGATAGCTGCTGAGCTTCTCAGGACAGCTCGCCTGGAAAGCATTGACCTGCTGAAAGTGGAGAAACCCAAAGTGACCAGCCAGGTCATCATTTAGGACGTGTGATGTTGCACCATGACAATTCTGACAGCAATGCAACTTGAACTACAGCCGAAGTGGCAGAATGCCAAAGTTGTCACAACCGGTCAAATGCAAGTGTTGATGCTATTAATGAAAGTTCATGAGAATACACAGTGACATAACAATATGATCATAACGCCATAACGTGATTGCATTGTGTGATCTTAAACAGCAACCGCAAGGGTGGTTGCCATGTCTTTTCCATCATATTGATTTGCAACAATTCTCAGCGACGCAACTTGCAGCAACAGTGCGCTGCAGCGAAAAGCCCTTGAAGGCGCCGTTCGGCGCCAGCTAGAAATTGGCGCGCCCAGCGGTGGGATTGGGGGTGTAGGATGGAAACAAAATATACCCTCTGGTGAACTAACATAGCCATTGAAAATGGTGATTTATAGTGGATTTTCCCATTAAAAATGGTGATTTTCCATAGCTATGTTAGTTTACCAGTGCAATTTTGCAATTGGAGGTAGAAAGAAGATTTCTTTCAAAGGTCAATTTTTGAATTCCCAGCCATTTGGCGGGAGAGTCACCCTGTGTTTACCTCGAATATCAGATGAGTCGATTAAACATATCAAGATTCGTTTTTGAGTAGGGATCCCATGTTCGGTACTGTAAATGTTGATACTTGACCCAGGGTCAAAGTTGAAATGTACTCAAAAATGATCAAAATGTCACAACTACTTGCAGCACTGAATTAATCATCGACTGAATCAATCGTGCTGCCAGGGCATCACTGAGGTATCACCCCATTGGTGCCAGGCACCTTGGCCCAGACGTTGAAAAGTTGTCCCTTCCAGCTTCCAACCTCTAGTTCTTTGGGTCAAGGGAAATTGGAGGGCAATCGTTCCTCACCAATCCCGTGAACCAATGATTTTCCTGAGTCAAACCCGGTAGATATGCCCAAGAAGCAAGTCATACCCTGGATCAGGTACCCCTAGAAAATATTAACAATCATTATATGGACAATCCATTGACTGTAGATATTTCTTGGCATATTTTTGAATTGAAACTATGGTTAATTATTCCGTATCTATGTTGGTTTGCTAGAGGGTACGCATCATGTGTGGTACCCAACAGCTCGGCAGGGCACATCGTCTCGGTGTGACACTTGGACTACTCAGGCGACGACTCGGGGCAGTGTCCCTGTGTCCTTTTTGGGTTTCGAATGACATAAGGAAGCTGCTATCCAGTGGTTGGTGCAAGAAAAGGAGCTAATTATAAGTAATTATCTATGCATAAGATGAACACACAGATATATCTCGGATGATCCCCAACCAGCCAAAGCTTGACCGAGGACACTCTGACCCTCCAAGACCCCAAGCAAGAGTGCGGGCGCCTGGGAGGACTCCCACGCAGCAAACGCCTTCCCATTTTTTGAGACTTAAGATGACTTAAGTATTTTTTTTGGATGCATTGCGTAAATATGCACATATTTGGAACTTCTAGTCCCATATCACTGCTAACATCTAACTTAGCGGCCTAGATATTGCTACACTATGGCTTAGGCAACCATCCCCATGACATGATCTCCGCTGTGAAACGACAACGACGGCGTCACGGCTTGGGAGCAGCAAAAAAGAAACATGGGTTACCACAATCGGTGCAGATGGAGATCAAAAGTTATTCAAAATTACATGGTAGATATATAATATATCTCTATAGTTAATGGTGCTTATCAACCAACTTGGAATTTCGGAGGGTACAAGTACTAGAGAAGTTTCGAACGTTTCTGTTTGTGCGAAAGTGTGAAACATCATATCCCAGCTGAAATTTGCAGCGTTCAGTTTTTCAAAACAAACACCTCGGGGGAATCGCTCAGCTGCCGGCCTGGTAGCTCATGGGAGGGGCTCGGCTGGTGACTCTAGGGATTATCAGGGGGGTTTGGGAACACTGGCAGGAAAACATAGGAAAACATGTCTTTCACCATCAAACACAATTGTTCCTGTAACGTACTTGTTCCCTTAAACACGTCGACTAAGGTTGGTTTCTGAATGGGAATAATTAGATCAAAATCCAGGGGAAGTCTGGTGAAGATAAAAAACATGAACGGAATATGGTGGTCATGCAGTGGATTTATAAGGAACCCTGAAAATGTATGAACATGTTGGGTGTGGTATTGCTCCATATAGGCAATTGTTGGGGGATGCCGCCAGTGATTGCTTCATTTAGTGCAACCAATGGCTTAGCCGTAAGTGACTAAGTCTCCAGTTCAATAGGAAAAATATCTGCCCAACTCACGGTTGAATGGAAAGGAACCAATTCCCACAGGAAAAGCCTTTGGGGTCATGGTCCGCTTGCACGGTTGGCGCTCTGGTATGGTGTTCGTACAGTGTTCATTCACTTCTTCAGTCACTTGAGGGTCACTGCAATGGAGGCAGCAGGCCTATCACAGACTCGTACTATCCCTTTCGCAAATGCAGCCGTCGGACACCGGGGCGACCAGCAGCGAAAACTGCAATGTACAATGTACATGTACGTTTATGAAACCATTCTCATTCATGTTTCCATTGGATTATGAAAGGTTATGAAGTTGATGAAGTCTATATTTACTTATTTTCATAAGGTCATCATTCATCTCACTGCGCAGCATCTTTTCACCGCAACCATGGCCAACAGAGAGTTTTTGAAGTTTTGCCTGACTAAGAGAATAATTTTTCCTTACTGGATCCACGAAAGTGGGAAAATCTTAGATACTGGAAAGCCTAAAACTGACAGGAACTAAAGATTTGAATCCTAGGTGTATTGATGAACATGGACTCACCCAACTCCAAACACCTGACACTGAAGGGTTGGTATTGAAACCGTCTGAAGGACCTGGGATGTCTTCACTGCCGTGGTTCAGGGTCTTGGACAATTTGTTGCTAAAATGTCAAATTCAAGGAAACAACCTCGCACTGAAAACTCAACCACACACACACTATAATTCTATGTATACGTATACTTTTACTCATCACTATACATTGTTTAGCATACCCTTTATAGACGGTGTTCGCTTTCCCATTGCCCGTCATCCAAACCCTTGTTCGTCAGTTTGCCCCCGCGCCTTACCACCCGTTGGCGCCATGTGCCGATGGCGCCGTGGGCAGATGCATATTGCCAGGGGCCCCAGAGCCTGCCACTGAGATTAATTAAACAAAACAAACATAGACTTAGATGGACATTTAGTTTTGTTGATAAAGTGGTCAGAGCTGGGCTATATCGCCCCATAGCACCTTATAGATGGGTATGTTCGATACATTCTAATCCATCCCTATGATAACTATGTTTCCGTTCCCCCAAATCACCAAATGTAGCACACAACTAATTAAAACTATAACGTATTTGATGACCCTGGGTGCGGGCATTCGGCAGGCTTTTCCGTTTCCAGGTTCTGGAGGGATTTGATCAGAGCATCAATAGGCTGGTTGGCGTTATTAATTGGTTTCATCTTCCACTCTGTTTGTAATATTTGTAGAATGAGGATCCCAAACGATATATGTGCTACTTCACTAATTCATGAATTGATATTTCATGATATTTCAGGGACGCTCAACCACCAGCCAGTAGGTGAATAAGGGGCGGTGGTCATCCCCCTGTTGGTAGAGGCTCGTCTACCCACTATGGGGAATCCCTCATGATAGTGAGATGGCCATACCCCATTCATCCATTGTTTTTGATGACAGGTTTGATTGGAGATAGTTCGCAGCGTTTTGACAAGATCAGATCCTTTTTTTGACTTTCTTTCTTCATGAGGCTCCCCCAGAGTATAGAGAATTGGTGGCAGTTAGTAACCCCAAAATTGTCCATTTCTGGATAGTTCTGGGAAATAGCTTCGTTTTAACCACATTCCAAGGTGGAGACGCTCTTCCTGAACCCCTTCGAAAAGTGGGTGGTCTATGGAAGTGCCTTGGCCAAGATCAAAGCTACCTCTCAGACATCAGGGAAACAGGTGAGTTCTGCCAGTTTCCAGTGTTTGGCTGCTGTCCTTACAATGTGTTGACGTGGTGTTTGTTTTTAGACATATTCGTTTTAACCGCTGATGTGTTGTTTCTCACACGAAATGTTTATTATTTACGTTCATATCTTTTTGGATGGGCTGGCCAAACCCCGACCAGCTGTGCGCCAAAATGTGTTGCCCCCATGCTGTGGGTATGACATGAGATCCTGGTCCACGGGTGTCAGTTGCTTTGTTGACCCCTGGTGATGGTCATGGCGTCATGGTGAAAGGATGGTGCATCCAATTTATTCAAACCTTTCTCCGTACATCATCACTTTCCATTCTTATTTATATGACAATATGTTATTATTATATATATAGAATTATCTATTTATTATATATATATATATAATTATCTATTTATTTTATTTATTTGTTTATTTATTTATTTGCATGATATTGTATGTTATTGTATTTATTTGGTACATGTTTGAAAATCTAGGACTATAAGTTAAGCAAATATGGAGATCGTTGCGTTTCAGCTGAAACACCATCAGTTTCACTCGTGTTGCATTTCGGCTGAGGATTTCCCTGCAAGTTTGTGGTACATTTGATTCTGAGCGTCGTTGTCACGGCTCAGGCTGCTCCACGGTCACGAGTTTAACCGGGTTTCATGGGGAGCCGCAAAGCCCCTATTGTATTGTAGTGCTTTGTTGGAAAATGATTTGAAATGATCTGTAGATGAATATTTATATATGGATATAATATATATATATATATTGGACATGAATGGAATTTTGAAATTTTACAGTAACATGAACTATGGCTGATGTTCAGGGCCTTTGGGAAAGTCTCCTAAGAAGGTCAAATGGCAAAATTCCAACGAATTGTGTTGGGTCACTGACCCTGTATGGTATATCAACCAACATTTGGGCCTTCTCTAGTGCAAAAAAGTTGGTACAGATTCCATCTAGTGACTTACACATTTTTTTCACGCACAACTCTTGAGAAATAATCCCAACCCCTAGCAACAAGTTCTTACTTGACTGAAGAGAAACACACACGAAGACCGTGGCACCAGCAAATTGAGTGGCTAACATTAAACTAAAAGACCATTGGGTCCCTCGCTTTCAAATCTGTTGTGGAAACCCTTTGTTTGACATCCTTACATCAAGTCCGTTGCATTTCTTAAAATTGAGATAGACTCATCCAAACAAATGTCGAACTTGGATCAGTGTCAGCTCCTCTTTAAATTGAAACATATTTATCATTTATCCAAGTGAGTGTCGGCCTTGCATCAATATGTATACCCTGGTTTATTTGTATAGATCCCTAGTTCATTCAACAATTGGGTCAACAGGCACAGAGAATTGCTTATGGGAAAACATCAAATTCATACCTGACCCTCCCGTAATTAAACTAGCTTTGGAAAACAGCTGAAAATAGCCCATGTATAGACTCGATGTTTTACCTATGCCTATTAATATGTTCTATTTTCCATAGCTTGGCCAAATTACCAAAGGGTAAATCTTCCAGACCCTACACTGCAAAACATATGACCAAAATTGTATTAGATCACACCCAAAACTATATAAATCACCTGGTAAACCACCTTTTCAGGAGGGTCGTTGGCAGTGTAGCCGGGTTTTCCTCCTGGCCAGTCTTTTTTTTCAAGGCGGTGATCTACTTTCAGCGGGACATCCAACATGTCTCCAGGAGACTTCGGTGAATGGTTGGTGGGTGGCTCGTTTTGTTGAGACACCGGGGGACATAAGATCTCTCTAACACGGTTGTTTGGGGGGGTTGTAAGATTAGATGAGAAAAGACTATCAAAAGCCAGGGGTGAACCTACAAGTATTGAAAGGAGAAACGGGAAGAATTGAACAGAGAGTCGATCTGCTCAGGTGTCCGGAGTTTCTAAGATGTTAGTAACTGCTTTCAGGAAACAACGCTGTATCCCATTCGTATGTGGTGTAAGGTACGTTGGAGGCCCAACTGTAATTGTAGGGCTCTCAACTATCGCCAGTGCTTGGCCTGGATTGCCCGGATGATCCTAATTCATGACTCTTCGGAAGCGGAGCTCAACAAGCCAGCAGATTTCAAGTTGGAGACAGTTTCTGGGTCAGCTTGAATGGGTTATTTAAAAACATGTTTTTTTTGCCTGTGTGTGTGCCATTCATGGCAAGGTTTCCTAAACAGATGAAGGAAAACACCATGCTCTTACATCAGCCGTGCCAGGACTAATCAACATTTTGTGCAGCTTGGCTGCAAGATCTTTTTTGCGGTGGCCACATGGCCATGTGGCCACGTGGGAATAGCGTACCCACAACTACTGGTGATGCCATGCTCATCATATTTCCCTTGCTTTTTCACCAGAGGTTGAACGAAAATGCGGCTATGCGCAGCGATTTTGTCTTTGGGATCTTTAGGGCCTCGAAATTGAAGCAACGGCCTGGAATTTTCAGTGGATAGTCATTCGTAGGTTTGAGGTGCTCAGTGGGTGATTTTCTCCGGTGCTGTTCGTGCAGCCTCCAGTCAAGATATCAGCAGATATCATAATAATTGTATATCAATAACAAAAGTCCTTGTACCTCAGACAGCTATGATGAATTGCAGTTTGAAACTAGCAATGCTTTATTGCCACCAAACAAATGCCTCGTGCTTTTGCATGCCTTGGATGTATGTCCAGTTCATTAATTATGTATGTTTTGCATGCCTATTCAATGGGAAGTTTTGGGTTCCATCATTGCTTATTTTCCAGATCGTCACTGGTCGTTGTTGATGAGCTGCCCAAGGCACATGTTCACCTCACCTGATCCACTCCATTCACCATATGCTCTCCAAGAGGGCGTTGCTGCACTGATGCTTGGATTGAACTGGAGGTCTGTGTGGTCATCTTTGACTTAAGCCTTACACGGACATTGGTCGCTTTCATTACTGTAGCATACATCGTTGGCGAGTCTTGAAGGTTGCTGCGCCAATTTCCTGGTACCAAAAAAGACCGCTCTTTTCCACAGCAATAGTGGGAGAGAAAGAGAGATATCAATTCTCATTGGCCAAACATGGTGACATGTGGCGACGATTCGTGGCACAACCCCTTCATGTCGTCGCTTGCGCCGGTCTAACATCCAAGTGTTGGAGAGCAGCTGCATCTACTGATAGTCTGGTAAAGCCATGGTGACCACCTCCATTTTGGGGATGATTTTGGGTGGCTTTTACCAGCCATTTCTGGTAGAATGGTAAAATTGGGTAGGGAATGGTAGGGAGAGAGGTCTATAGTGCTGGGTTTTCCGCATGGCTAGTCTTGGCCATCATGGCAGCTGGAGCCCCACATCTGTTTTGTGCCCGGGTTATGCCGGTTTTAGCTGTGGAACAAAGACTTATCTTATGCTGAGCATAGCATCTCGTGAGAAAACATGGTCACGAAAAATCAACAATTTACGATGAGTTGTCAGTGATCTACAGTTTGTCATTGAGTTCATATTGAGATACACCAGAGATCGGTGCTGCACAGCTGAGGATCACCAACCACTTTCTGATCAACAACCGTTCCATCGTCAGATACCAACTCCAGCACCCCGTGCCCTGGCAGATCCGTTGAGACTTTTGTGTTTTGGCCCAGGGTGATGGGTCAAAACCTAGTCTACAGTACCCCGGTGAATCCTAAAAGTTGCGGCGCAAATTGCGTAACATTGATGCCCCATCCCTCAAAATATTGGTAGGATAGGTTTTGATCCGTATCCTTAGGAAAATAGGATCGTTCGGTGATGATGGAGTTGTTCTGTTGCTGACCACTGATCATCGAGGATCAGATGACTCTCCACTTGGGGTATCGCAATGGTGAAAGGCACAGTGTGGGCGTAGCGAGGTCGCACAGATTTGGGGGTTGTAACATGTTGTAACTATGAATCTGGATGAATTATAATAAGCTCAACGTATTTACCAAGGGAAATCATCAACAAATGGCCCTATTCCCTATTCGGGATTTTTTGAGTTTTATAATGAATTCTTATATATGATTCAGCCAGATGAACGGATGAAGGATAAGAGACAGTTTGAACCAAGCAGAATAAGGTTTTTGCTGCTGGTGCTGAGTAGTGTTCCCGGAAATGTATCCGAGTGTTGGCTTTTGGTTCTCCCTGAATTTGTGGAGGAAAAAACCTGCTGCTCTTGTCATCCAACGATTCAGAAAACTCCATGTCAATCAAGTACCGTAGTAAAGTATAAGTACATCAATTCCAGCTGGCTTTGGGATGGTTTTTTGGCACGTCGGCACGTCTTCACGTCTGTGGCTTTCTCATGGCTTTCTCGTTTCAGTGGCCACGGGCTGCTTCGGACCTAAGCCTCCACCGTCATCGCGCAGGGGAGAAGTGAAGGTGAATGCCTCCCAGTGGATTTCCAGCCGCTTGGATGGCAAGGGATTGGATGGGCCCTTTGGATGATGATTGTTTAACATTAATGGATTCATGATGATTCATGGATCTAGGATATCCATTGGGCTGGCTTAAAAGGAAAGATGTGCTGTACAGGAAACCCTGGGTTTTACCAGTAATTCCTTTTTGGGGCTGGTCCAACGGATTTCCGCACAGAGAATGGGTTTTCAACCAGCTCTGTATATGCCGAAAGGCCCACCAGCCAAAGACTTTTCAAAACCAAACACAGTCTTGGTTTGTCCGAGAATGGGGTAGCCCAAAAAATCCAATGTTTTGAAACCTCAGATATAGTGTCATGTGGTAATTAAATGTAATTATATAATCTGAGTCAAACCCATTCTTTGTCAATTTTCAGATCTTGAACCGAGGTTTCCAGCAGCACAAGCATATGGAGTACCTTGAGGCGGGTCCAACAAGTTGAGGCTTTGCTGCCCGGTTTCATTGGTCAAAATTGGTTCAAATTCTTTGCACACCCTAGACTTCCAACCGCCAAAGGTGTGTGAAGCCTGACGATCTGACTAGGTCGGTTTATAACTCCAACACCATCCAACACCTAGTTTTTTTGAGACTTATAACATATTTTACGGCTATAGTTAATGGAGTTTACAAACCAACTTATGGCTGAGGGGCCCCACATTGTACTGTGATCCCGTTGAAGATGCTCTCGGGGATCAGCGGCAAGCAGATCATGGAATGATTCATACTGAAGATTCGGTATGTTTGATTATGTTCGAAAATATGTGATCCATACTGCAATGATTTTGATGGGGAACAGCGATCTTAGAGAAAACATTGACTGATGAAGCCTTGGTAACCCTCAAATGTGTGGACTTGCAAACGTCGCAAAGTCACCTGTGGCTGGTAGGGGCTTGTCCATCAGATGGAAATTCCTTGTACCAGGCAAAGTTCAGCTATCAAAAATGCTGCTTCTGCGTCATATTTACAAACGGGCCATATTTTGAGTGGGATTGCTTAGAAGGTACCTCCAAGTTGGGTACATTCTGGCATTCTTAGCCCTGTTGTTTGACTGTTTCACGCAAAGGTTTCCGACCGCTCTCTTTGGAAAGGTAGCTGTACTGAAATCTGGAATCTATATGTGAATAATCTATGGGATCCGCTTTCGTCCTGATCCCTTGGCCTTCGGTTTCTGTCATAGTTCGGCTTCGCATTGCTTCGCCAACTTCCTCCCATTCAGTCATTGTTGCCGGGGTCAGCCGGGGAACATGCGGTTTGAGTCGCACCTTCTTGTATTTTAGAATTCAGAAAGGGCTCATATTCCAATGGGCTTGGAATTAACCAAGCCCCATCTAGCTGGTTATAGTGACTATTATAGTGATCCACCACACATATCCACACATCCTAGTTTTCAATTTTTGCGGTTGTAAACCAACTTTCCCATCGAGGGGGGTCCTTCCTGAAAGTGAATTTTCTTAGGTGGGGATGGATCAACCATCATATACAATATGTTCAAAAGGATGACACATCCATTTGCAAGCTATTTTGGTGTGAACAGAAAGGTGCTGCACAAGGGGTTTTGACCCCATAGCCAGGGGCTGTTTCCCTTGCTGTTCGATCCAGACGACTTGCGTGACACTCAGGGAGGTCATGTCATGTCAGGTCCGAAGATGGGGTATACCCACATATGACATATGTATGTCCATTTTAATTCGGAAGAATGGGGGAGGTGATGGAAAAATAGGCTTCAAACAACTGGATTTGGGTAATTATACGATATACACCCTATTAGATAGGTCTGTTTTCATACAAACTATGACTATGCTAACTCTGACCTGTTTGAAGAGAAAATCCAATTTAGGGCTCATTGTCCCTGCCGTGTGTCATTTACTTTGGGACCTCCCAGGTTAACCAATCCATGGTTCCCAAGGCCCTTGCTGAGGGACATCACCGCGTATCAGCGAATGGACGAAGTGGGCTACTTCTGTCAGGATAGCCCCGATGGCGATCGGAGTGTTTTTTTTTTTTCCATGGAAACAATGCGGAGAATGATCACGAACTCAACCTGTTTGTTCTTCGGGGATCATTATATATATATATACGTATGTATTAGGAGACTTGTTTTTTTCCCTTTCTCTCTGTTTTTCCCTATGTATACATACATGTATATATATATATATCTACCTACATAGTTACATACTTGCAGGATTCTTCTATATTTGTGAGACATTGAATTGTATAATGTATGTCCTATATGGTTTACCAGTAGTACCCGCACGAGGCGGGGCGGAAGTTGCCTTTTGGATATACTATAAGACCTTTTTCATCTATAGAACTTGCTTGCACCGTGCGT
>BGPT01001926.1:96518-121688 GCA_003297045.1 Symbiodinium sp. clade C Y103
TGAATTGCTAATCAAGTGAATTGCTAATCAAATGAATTGCTAATCAAGTGAATTGCTAATCAAGTGAATTGCTAATCAAGTGAGTTGCTAATCAAGTGTTAACGATTAGTTCACTTAACCTAATCAAGTGAATTGCTAATCAAGTGAATTGCTAATCAAGTGAATTGCTAATCAAGTGACTTGCTAATCAAGTGAATTGCTAATCAAGTGAATTGNNNAGTGAATTGCTAATCAAGTGAATTGCTAATCAAGTGAATTGCTAACCTATTCCAGTCTTTCGTAACTCGGAAGATTGCTTCCCAACTTCCTTTGATAACATTGTATAACAATATATGCTATATAGGTATCATGGGACCCCCTGACCCAAAAGCTACCTGCTTCCTGGCCCCGTCGGCAGGAGAGACATTGCCGAGAGCTGAGAGGGTCCAGTGCCGCTTGTGGTTCGTTGAACTGCAATAGATTAGATTAGATTAGATTAGATTAGATTATATAGACTCTATACAAGCTACATGGATAGATCGAATTAGATGAACACATGTTCATCTTGATTAGTGTAATCCATATGAATCATAATATAAATCCATATCAATCCCCTCATTTTTTCTGGTTTTGTTCCCTTCATCCCTGGGACTTCAGCTTTCTGAGGTGCTGGATGCATCTACCACTGGGAGCTGGTCACCTCCTTTGATGGTCGTGCTGCGGGGGATTTCATCACCTTGTTAGCGTCTTGGTGCTGAAAAAACGAGCTGTGGCTTGATCACACGCACGAATGGACCTGAACAAATGAATAAAAATGAAACATGTTCTACCTTCCATATTTTGAAATGTAAACAATGATTATAGGGAACTTGAGCGCATGAGAGTATGATATAATGATATATGATATATGATGAACCATCAAATATCTAGGGATATGATCATATAATTGACACATAGTGGTTGATTGACAATAGACCAACAATTGTAGGCGTGAAACGCCATTATTTATCAAGGGATATCATTCATGATCATATATTATCCACAATTGGGATGTGCTGTAGTTGGAAATGATGGTTGCTGGATGATGATACGCGAGTTGATATATACACATACCGTCCACAACAAAACCCTCCAACAAGCTGCCTTACGTCGGAACCAAGGATGCAAAAACCACCGACTGCCAGGGAAATGAGTGGCAACTCATGCACTATTTGTCCATCTTTGTTTGTGTTCTCGCAGCACCTTGGGTTACAAAGAACGGGTACTGTATGACGGGCCATTACGGGTTACATTTTGCTATAAATTGGAATTTGTAGCACCTTGCTTTTCTTGGAAATGATGTTTTTGGATGGATGTTTTTGGAAAAAAAACAGTTGACAGATTTGGTGCATCTATGCAAGGGCCAGGATTAGTAGAATCCATGGCATTTGACCCAGTTGAAATTTTCATTTGAAATAACTTCCATGGTTGCAAAGTTTAATTCCAACTTCCAACACAGTCATAGTGCATTTTAATGTCATTTGAATTGGATGACATGCTTTTATGGAGGAGTATGATATCCCACCACAAGAAAATTTGATGTTATCAGCAGGGTGTGCAAGATTTGCCATGTGCAAGGCAGTGTTTGGGAAGTATCCATATGCTATGGACCAAGGGAAGAGGAGGATGAACATGCGCACTAAACCAAGGCTATCAAAGTGCACTGCCCTGGGGCAGATCCCCATGCTAAATTGGTCATATACCAAATTTGATGGGTTAATGAGTTAATGTACCTTTGAAGGGTACCTGACATTGTGACCTCCTGGTCATTGGATCCATGGTTACTATATTATATTCTATATAGGTCACAATTCAATCCTATGTATCCAAGTGCCAAATGATTGTTTTTTTTGTTCAAGTTTCTTCCTGGGACTTGGTTGGCTTAACCACCAAGCACTGAACCGATCCTTGATTGTCACTATGGGGGGCCTCAAAGAAATAGAAAAGTCAACACTCAACGTACATTTATCTCAAAGTGTTTTACTTTGCTAATTTATTTAGTCGGAGATCCCTGTGTGAACCGCATCTATCCACCAATTCTTGTACCCAAGCACCTTTTAGTTCTAGACACGTCACTTTCAAAGCAATCCCCAAACAGATAGAAAAGTAAATCTTACAAACTATTTGCTGAAGGTTATTCTCAGATATGTGCGAGGCATTTTGTATCAACCACCAACCAGCAACCTCACGTAGTCACCCCACTCAGGCAGTCTCCCTGGGTCTCATTTGTCGCAAGATCCGAAGGACCACTGAATTTGCACCAGGGGGCTGGCGTCACCACCAGAGATGTTCTTTTGGTAACCCCAAACAGCTGCAGAACTGGACGTATATATATATATATAACTTTACCACCATTTGTTTAATTGGAACTGGTAGAAAAGCGTTGGTTGCTGGTCATTTCTTCAACCAGGAAAACGTTGCTTAAGCACAGTGCAAAGGTTTTTGGAAGCTTGTATGTTCCAGCAAACAAAAGGATGGAGGTAGATCACAAACAGTGGTAAACTCTTTGCAGCGGATGGTTTTACCACCAATTATACGAAGATGCTTGGGTATGTGTGACAATAACACAGTAAACACATCATATGCGTAGACGCCCATGGCAGTGTAGGGGAACTTTGGGCAGGGATAGAATACAAACGTCATGCGGATCCAACCAACACCGCCGAGGGTGACTCCCAAATAGTACATGGTCATCAAGCCCTTGTGAGTGCCACAAGCCTTTAACACGCCCTTATTGTGGCGGAGTCATCCGGGGCTGGTTGAATCCTAATTGATAAAGAATGCTCCATGATTGTCAATGTGTAATAAATATATATATATATGTGTGTATATATGTAAATTCATGAGCACGGGACCACCACGCACAGTGGAGTATCATCATGCTCCTCAACAGAGACACCCATATATCATATTGTTTTTCTTTAGCAAAACCCAGTACACACTACAACCCCAATTCCAATCATATCCCCATAGTATAGTTAGTCGCCCATTACAATCCAATAAAGCACAACATGCAGTATGTTTTTTTTTTTCCGGATCTGGTTTGTTTTGTGTCCCCTATGGTGAGGAGCATCAAAGTCATTAATCAGTTCCGGGCGTCGTCAGAGACCTTTGGCAGCTTATGCTCGTCATGAGAGTAGCGAGTTCGCCGTGAAAAAACGGTGGTTCTATGTTGAACCATCTTGACATGGGGATAGGCAATATCTCAATATGCGGCAATGTAGTGATTTATAAATATATAGTATATACATCTCACCCCAAAAGAATCCCACCAAGATTAATAGAATCAGCACTCTATCAAGGGATTCTGACACGTATTCAACATTGGTGGGCAAGGATTTATTTGTTGCCGTGGATCCCGACAGATAATTTGGACGATGTCCAAGCGACTTTCTTATTCCTTGGGTAGCTCAGCCACTCACCCGTGGCTAGATATGTTGAAAAGGGAAATGCCAGGAGTTTTCCTGGAGTTAGGAAGGCCCAAGTTATCTACTGGTTGATTTTACATCACAACACACAAATTCTTATATGTTCTATGTAATTGGTGGCAGGGTCCATCAATATGAAGAAATCACCACATGGTGCACGGTAGTAGTTGCATGCGTTGGATTCGCTGTCTATGTGTCACAAACTTCTGGCATATACGAACGCACTATGAGGTGCATTAGTCCCTGAGAAGATCTCTTTGTGCAACACACTGTGGTTGGCACCTGCTGGTTTGATACTGTTTCATGGAAACAACGGCTCCGGCTGAGTATTCACAGGCCGTAAACAACTCCGAAATGGATGATAGATAGCTGAGTCTGCATGACAGGACAAAGCCGAGAACATTCTTATGTTTACGTGGTTAGTGGTTATGGGCCAATACTCAATACCCAAACCCCTGGGACCACAGGTGTTGGCCATTTTGCTTAAGTGCGAGGGACAAAAATGGAAAAGGTGCGTAAGCTTAATGCCCCATGCCGTGCTGCACCAATCTGCATCCAATCTCATACCCAAGTAATTCATGGCTAAAATGTGATCCGCGTCTGGAAACTTCATATATCTTCATAATTATTACACATCTTTAGTGTGTGCCTGAAATATGGGCTAGTAACTCAACATTGGCGCTCCAGCAGACATAGACCTCGCCATTCATATGGATTGGATTTTCAGGGTCAAGACTTGTCAAGTGGGCGAACAACCGCTGTAAATCAATATAAATTGATATTTGTGATGGTGGATATTCTTGGATTTTCCCAGTGCACGCCATGAAGGTTTCATCAGTTTCATCTTCAGTGTTTAGTGAACACCTATAGTGACCTAGTGTAAAACGAATAGACACATACAGAAACTCAAGATTTAGATCCTGAAGATTTGGATCCCTGAAGATTTCGATGAAAGAAATACCCTTTGGTAAACTAACAGTTTGCTATGGAAAATCACCACTTTTAATGGGAAAATCAACTAATTTCAATAGCTATGTTAGTTTACCAGAGGGTATGGCATAGACTTTTGGGTTGACAGTGAATCCCCAAAAGCTCAGCTTCCGAAGCTCAGTTGCCAAGGACCTGGGCAAGGTTGACTTGTCAAGATCTCGCTTCCATGATGAGCATTTGGTGCCTTGCCATGTTCAATTGTCAAATCAGCATCAGGGTGATCTTTAAGGTTCATAATGGTTGATATAGCTGTTTGAGATATACATTACATAATTGAATTGTATATACTATGATTGCACACACAAACGCACACACACACACATATATATATATATATTTATTAATTGGTTGTTTGTACATGCGCGTGTGTGCGCATTTCCATCCTTTTTGCGCTCAAGGTTCCTATGATCCTGATACAGATTGGATAGGTTGGGATCTTCACGCCATGGGATGATGATCCCCAACGGTTGAATTCACATTGCAGGGAACCGGAGGAAGTGAAGTGTTTATCCAATCTTGGTAGATTGTTGGGCGCCCAGTCTGGGGCTTGAAGCTGCTTTCTTGCTCGAACTGAAGCCCTGTCCAGCTTCACAATTTTGGACAGGGAAGATGTCAGAAAATCCTGGACCCAGAAACACCCTGCTAGTTCAGCCCCCAAAGAACAAACATCAAACACCCGTCCAGCTTTTGCTCCCATTTACCATCTGGGCTTTTTCACATTGTTCTGGCCCAATGTTTATTGTTTACCTTAGGGAAACTGCGAAAAGTATTCAACATGTGCCTGAATCACGCTCTCTTCTGGAGCAACCAGATGGCATTTCTTGCCCCTTTTTATGTTGCTGCAAGAGTTTTTGGATGTTTTTGGGACAAGACGCCTTTACCATCCGGATAACTGCGTTGATCATCGCAGAGTCGCAGAATATAAATTAGACACGACACATAGCAGACATAGCTAAAGACCGATCAAACCGCCTGCCATGAAGCTGCCTGACAGCAGACCGTTTCCGTATGACAAGCATCTCGGCACTTGCTGTTCATCCTGCAGATGATCATCCCCATTGACACACATGTTTCGAAATGGGGGGTTGAACCATGTCAAAACATGGTGAAATCACACAGGTGATTAGCTATGCAAAGTTCTATCCCTTGGTGGTTTGCTGGGAGGCTTCAGAGAGCTGCCAAATGTGAAAGATGATAGCAGTTCTAAGAACATCACAGTGAGAGACTCATGCACCAATTATTGTTGATCCTATTCTGACCAGCAGGGGGATGTGGATGGCACAAACTGCGTGCCACCTAGACGGTTTTTAAAAAAGCATGCATCACTGGTTGTCGTGATGTGTTTTCCTCTCTAGGATGATGCTCTCAAATGACTACTACTTTCATTTTGCGCACCAGTGCGGGTGGTGCGTGGGGCTGGGCTTGGGTGCGCAGCAAGGTGTGAACAAACTACCACAACTTGTCAGGACAGTGACAGCACAAACCAGATATGCTGATACGACAGTATGGTTGATAGTTTCTGGTTGACGGCTCAGACGGGATAAGTCGAAGGTACATCAAAGCACCAACCAATTCTTGCAACTGGGACCTGTCTTTAGTTCTGGGCAATGAGAACATGTTAGAAGCCCATCTCTGACATATTTGACGACCGGGTCGTGGCATTCTGAGTTTTATAGCGAACAACAAGTGTGTTTTCAATCTTCTTCATAGATGGATAGATAGATAGACAGATAGAGCCAGGGTCACCAAGCCATCACCAGGTTGGTCCAGGCCGACGATTTGGAGGCGTTCAAAGCTGCCTTCGAATCCAGCGGTGTGAAGGACCTGTCGCTTGACTGACATCGAAGGCCATTCCCAGGCAGCAGAACAAATCTCCTCCATGCCAAATTGGCCCAAAATGATCCAAAATGTATACCCTTTGGTAAACTAACATATAATAGCTATGGAAAATGGCCCATTTATCATTTATATATAGTTGATTTTCCCATTAAAAATGGTGATTTTCCATAGCTATGTTAGTTTACCAGAGGGTATATCAACATTGCGGCTTTTATGGCATCCAAGTGCCATGGCTGATTGGGATCTCAGCTGGATTGGAACGAGGCCCAGCTGGCTCACCGCTGAGAAGTACGACGCTTTTCTTTGCAAGCGGCCAGAATAGTAGGTAGATGTAGGTAGATGATATGATTATATGATCAACACTACAAATCTTGATATTGTGATTCTAAAATATCATAAGATACATTGCAAGATGTTACAAGTGATGCAGTAATTACATTCTATAAATCATGTACAGAATATATTCTTAAAAAAACATCAGAATGCATTGGGATATTCCATCAGCTTTGACGATTTGATGCAAACAAGGATGCATTCCAGTTCCCTTGTTGGTGCCAGGGCCTTGAATCCATAGCCGACATGGCACTTGGTGAAAATCACCTTTTTTGATAGCCACTGGGATCTGTCGGGCCTTTGGTGATCTTCAGGGATTTGAATGTTAGCCCTGGATGATTAACCCCCTCAGTTTATCAGCAACAGGGGTCAGAGGAGTACCACATTTCATAGTAACTACATTTCAAAATTGACAAGGGTTCCAGGGGTAATTACCACGTTTCATTCATAGTAGGCATTTGACACTATTTTTGGAAGAACCCCTCCCAATTCTCAGATGCTGAGGAGGCCTTTTCGTGGTCGCCACTTCACTTTGTCGACGCTCTGCTGCTGTGGATCCCTATGGACGACCCATCCTGCACAACGGCGGTATCAGGAAAGATTTGATTCCTCATTTTGAACAGTTTGGCCAAAGACCAAATTCGAGGGAGTTTTATTGTTTTTTTTTTCCCGGTGTTCAGGGGTGACTGTTTCCGAGTCATGGAGGTTGGTATAAATGTTGGTATCATCAAAACAAGACAGAAAGAACATGAACCGGATGCACCCCAAGATTTCATCACATTTCTGCATGAAAAATATCCCGATGAGGAGCAGTCATCCACTTGGATGCTGTCAGGAATTCAATATGACATGATCCAACCTTTTTAGGCCGAGTTTTTCTCTCCGACACGGCCAAGGGACATCACTCCAAGAAGTTGATGGTAGATTTCAGGGACCCTCTGATGAATCGTGGCAAAGAACATGCAAAAATGTGGTTTCCTTTATATAGGAGCTAGTGAGCAGCTACAAACTATTTGGATCTATTTGGTGGTTCATGTTCAAATCGAAACAAGATCGAGAACCGTTTTTGCTTCAACCAGCAACCTTTGGAGCATTGACTCAGGTGGGCAACAATGCGTTGAAAATCATGGATTGGATACTGGAAGAGATGACGTCCTCGTCGCAACGAGGCGGTGATGACAAAGATCTCCGAAATGCGCAGCTTGGGCATCAGCTTCGGTGACCGTCGCAGTGAAGCAAGGGCCTGATTTTAGATGTACATACGGGGAGATGCTGAGTAGACACACATGCATTGTTGATATGTATTTTAAATTCTGATATTATGGAAGCTAGATGTTCCCTCACCACATTAGATTGCTGGAAGCTAGATGTTGCTACATGTCTATATGAAGCCTACATTGAGTGCACAGCCACCTTAACTCTTCCACTTGTTCGGGTTGAAGATTTTGGATGATTTTGGTGCTTCAATCAGTTCAATCCGACCAGCGGCTGAGGTACGTGAAACTCCTCACCACGAAGAGTTCCGACGCCGAAATTCCCCTGCACCTGGCTGCCCAGGAGGGACTTGTCGATCCTGGGCAGCGATGGGGTAAGGTTGACCCTACCAGCATGGCAACGGGAAACGCCCAAAGAAACAAATGGAAGAATATGCCGAATCTATACATGTTTCTTTGGGTGCTCAGTCACTTAGCTGGTTTAGGTTGTTAGAGGGTAGTCACATTCATGGAAGAAACGTCAGGCTTTTTATGAGACCCAATACAATCCCACACGACGTTTGAAGGGTTTGTGTAAATGTGACCCAGGAGAATTTTAGGGTTGGGGCCCGGCATTGGCCAGTACTCAGAGCTATAGTTCTTTGCATTCTCCTGGCTAGATTTCAATCTTCCATTTCACAATTTCACCGTATGTGAGCATTTGACCCTTCATACAGCTCAGCCATTCCAATCCCACCATGCACCCTCCTGTAGTCAAAGGTCACAATGGAGAATCCAGTATAAGTGTAGCTTTGGGGATTTCCCAGCCATGTTTGATGACACCGGAAGCTAGTCCCGATCTGAATTTGCTTTGGGTGTCCCCAGCCCGACCCAGGACATGACGCGACGGCTGCTGACGGTCATGGAGGATCAATTTCCTGGTCAGATCGGCCGATTGCAATGCGCCAGTCACATGGCCATGCAGAATCGGCCACATGGCCATGGGTGAACCGACTGGATTGGTATAGTTCAGTACCCTATATTGCTTGCCACACATGTGAGTATGTGATATGTATACACACGAGAGGTGGAGATAAACGCCAGTTATCTTTGCAGGGTATGCAAAAGCTGGCCATATTGCAATAGTGACATATTGGAAATGGATGGAAATGGCCATATTATGCAATATGTTTATTCATTTTGGTTTTACTTCAGAGGCAGAGCCAGTGTGATGCACTTAATCTATAGAAGTATATACACCAACCAAATTGGTCGTGATTTTTTAGTTTACCACATCACTTCGGGTTGTACCATTTCAATGGATAATAGCGTATCTACGGGAAACTATGGGTATTCCTAAGAAATTTTGATGAATCCATTGACCCCTGGTTTTCCTGTAGCGATGCCCTTGTTGGAAGGTGGCTGGGGTCCTTGTCGAGGCAAGAACAGCGACGGGAGCACGCCGTTGATGGTGGCTGTGGAACATGTGGGTGGAAAGCCCATCGAGCAGGTGGGAGAACTGGGTAAACCAAGCGACTGGTTGAGGATTCAACTCACAACATCCTCAACAAAAATATGTGTTTGTTGAAGGTGATCTTTTTTTTTCCTCTCCTCTCTGGAAATCAACCATTTAGGGAAGCGATATAGGGGATATTGATATAGATGATTTAGGGGCTTCCTTAAGCAAATCCAAGAAGAAAGAAAGAGAGGAAGAGGCGGAAGAGTTTACATGTTTTCACTATTTTGATCTATTTTGAAGATTTATTGATTGACAATGTTTGTTTGGTTTCTTTCCTGCTGCGGTTGCTAAAGCGATAAAACAATCTAGGGGAACCTTTGCACACAGTTGCAACAATGGTCAAATACTGACTCTCATCATGGTAAATGCTTGTTGCATGGCTTAATAATTTTCACCCGTCTTTCGATATATGGGGATAGATTCACTTGGTCAAAATGAAGTTCCGCAGGGCATATATACATTTAGATCTTCAATTAGCACATTTTTCTGCTCATAGCAGCTTTTACTTGGATTTGCGCTCGTTCTGACTTTTCATGCTCTCTTATTAGGAAACGTGCATTTGTGTCTTGACGGACGGATATTTACGCTTTTTTATACTGGGTATTGATGTTGATTTCTCGGGAAAATACGCTCATAATTTTGGCGTCAAAATGCACAAAGTGCACACATGCCAAAATGGTTGCAATTACGCTCATTTGGAGAAAAACCGCTCAAAAAGCCTAAATCTCTCAAATTGGCATTTATATGTGCCTTTTCGAGGATGCAGGGGTATATACTATTGGTCACGGATACACCTCTTCTCTATGCCCTGTTGGTAGATTCAGTCTCATGGGGAAGGTGACCTAGGACTTAGATTATCCATGGCGGTCTGGTGATTCAGATATATTTTTTTCGCCACTTGACCTTTTTAATCTTTTGTATCTGTTATTTACGTCGAGGGAGTCAAAAACTACTAGCCCCATTCCCGAAACATTTTTTAGAGTCCGGGCTCGTGTGCCAATGCATGCCATTGTCCGACTGCCACCATGTCCCTCTAGCGCTCAGTCTTCGGAACGTCTCACTATGTCTCACTGATTTTACCAGAAACGCAGCCAGATACACCAGATGTTTTCGGGCGTCTCGGCTCTTGCCAGCCGCAGGTGGAGCAAATGCTGGAACTGCTCATCCTCAAAGGTGGCAGCAATCCCAAACTGCAGGATGCCTCAGGCGAGTTGGCAGTGCTAGTGAATTCAGCTGAGATGAAGACAAATCATGCCTTTGTTCTTCAAAGGATTTGGGATCATTGAAGTTGAATTCACTCATTATTTTGTTTGGTGTTTGGTAATGATATGTCTCATTTACGCTCGTTACAGCATGGCATGGCGCCCTGAATTTCAATGAATTTCAGTTGTTTCCTCCCTGCACGTGGCAGGGATGGATGTCTTCGGCACCGCCAAGTTCATGACGAATCGCGGGGTGGAACTGGAGAAAGTCCTGCGGAAACTAGCGCCCAAGGTGGCCCATCTTTTTTGGGGAAAGCAGTGGGAAGATCATGCGAATCACAAGGACAAACATAAAGTTGGAACATCTGTAATTAAAGATATTAAAGATCCATTTTCAATCCAATTCATGTAGGGTTTAAGATCCTAAAAACACTTAATCCACAAACTTGGATTTGCTGAAGGTGATTTATGTTTTTCATTTGGCTCATCCACAATTTGGGGAATTGGCTGGACATAGATTTCATTTTTTGGGACGCTTTAACCAAATTCATGAATCTAAGCATCAAACATTTGGGTGTAACAGTAAGCAACATTCTTGGGAGGCATGAACTTCTGATGAACCAGCAAAGATTAGATTATGAAACTGGTGATGGATTCTCGGATAGTTTCAGTAGAACATGTTGCGATTCAGTATAGTATATATATATTACATGCAGCTAAGCTACACTTTCCGGTACTCGTATTTGTTGATCTATTTTTGAATGGTATTTCGGCAGGTTGTGTGAGTTTAATTGCATGCAGCTTGGGTGTTTGGTCGATTGGAGGGGTACTCTCGGGTCCCGAAAAGTGGTCCTTTCATGGCAGCCCTTCACTCAATGCATCAAAACCAACCAGGGGTTTTAGGGCTTTGTCAATCTTGGGTTGAAGATGGTTGAAACGATAAGATGTGAAAGATGAGAGGACTTCTAAGGCCCTCTAAGTCCAAAAAAATCGTACCCGCATCACAACAGCTCACAACAGTGTCTCAGGCCTGAATGGGGCCCCATCTGAGCCATCCGCAAAGACCCGCTGCGTAGAGCTTGGAACTTCTAGCCAAGATACCTTCGACTCTGAAAATTCGATATATTGAAAAAAATGAAAAAAATGTCAAATGGTCTATAGATTTGTTTTTTTTTGGTTTGCAAGGTTTGCATACCAACGGGCTAGTTGTTTTAAGGCCCGTGCTTCATTCAACATGTCCACGGCACCGCGGGACGTCAGACTGAGCAGTCTGGTAGACGACTTTGATTCCTGGGTGGTTTTAGATCTGCACAATCCTGATGGCAAATGGTCATGTTTCTTGGGGATCATGTTTGATATCACCATTGTGCATCCATTTTAAGGCGATGATCCTAAACAACTTATTTTGTTCGCGGGGAAGGGTTGAAACAACGACCAACCAGATGCTCAGCTGCATTTTTCTGCGGCGGAAGCTGCCAACTCTGTGCGAAAAAGTGGGTTCATGGGTTTTCGCACACCGAACTGGACACCTGCCACAGGCAATCATGGGCAATCCCGGTTTTCAATGGGAAATCCCGTATACCTGGGAGGTGTTCATATGTTTTGATGGAGAAATATTATGGGAAATCATTTGTAAATGGGATTTGATCAGTGGAGGGTGTGGTCATCAATGAACATCATCAATGGGATTGTCCACAGTCATGTTTGATCAGGCCACAAGCTGTGCCGCAGCCCCTCCAGTTATAGGTTGGTTCGGAAGCCAGCCAACGGTAGGAGAAAATATGACTATATTTATTTGACTATATATATATATATATGTTATACATGCTTATCATTATCTATATCTATAGATATTTGCATCCAAATCCATCTTAAATCCTTGTTGTGGTAGGTCTACAACTGCTCCGCTTCAGGTGGGCTGTCACGGTGATGTCCAACGTGCTTCAACTTGCGCCTCGGCGCGGTGGGACCCATGGGGCCCCATCAAACATGGCTGCCTGGGTCAACAAATTGAAGTTCAACGGCTTTCAATGGAAAAGCCATCTACTCAGGATTTTAGATGAAACTCATTTTGGGATATGTTGGGTAGCCCATATCCAGTTGGGTTGACAGAATGTGGAAAAAGGTATGGGAAAACCAACGGTTGCCTTCACGATTGGAGCGACAAAAGAAGATTGATAAGCTTGGGATTGCTCACGCTTTCATACTGTGAACGTATTGAGGTTACTCGTAGAATGATGGCCCTTGCTCTGAAACATTGGGCTGATTCCCCCAAATCAACGCCCAAAAAAGGTTACAATCTAGTTGTACTATGCCAAACCTCGAAAAGATAGGAAAGTAATGGAAAGTGAGATCCTACATGATCCTACTAAAATAAATATAGTGATAAGTTTAAGATGTTTAAGATGTCACTAAGACTGGTGAAACATTGCTTTTTCTCTTGTTTTGGTTTTCTGTATCATGTTTTTAGCCGTGGCCTCGGCTCAGCCAAACCCAGCGCCCTGATGATGTACGTGCCCACGATACGCGTTCCTCAGCGGGATTCCTGGCGGCATGGCACCGCAATGCTGCGGCAGCTACGTGAATTCTGGATGCAAAGTCATCTATGTGTCCGAGCTCAGCAGAAGATTTGTTTAATTCTTTTCTCCTTGGCTTTGGACAAGGTGGTGCCTCCCATTTTCAGACAGTTGGTTTGCACATCAATCTGAACACTTCATATCTACCATGAACTCTAGTTGACCTACTGAGACACCAACTTGGATAAGAAAGGGGCACAAGCTGGTGTGATTCTTCTTGAAGTCTTGCTTTATCAACCTAATCACCTAATCCCTTCCCAGCAACATCCAGCATGTAGGATCCCTGGTTGAATGTCGTGGATTTGCGGGACGATATTTTCATCAATGAAGTGATCCAATGTCGATTGAAAAGTTTGATCCTTGAATGCCCCATCGATCCAAAAATGAATACCTCCAACATACAAGAAAACAGGGTTTTGATTGAGAGGTACTCACTATTCAAGATATTTTAACATGTGTCCCCTATCTACATATATTGATGCGTATGTATGAATATATTTATAGATGTGTGTGTGTGTGAGTTATGGCGTGTAATGACAATTTGGTTGGGGATTTCAGACATGTGTATTATTTTCCAGCCTATTTGCAATGATGCTCCTAGCTGACAGATGGTTACTGACCAATTCCCAGGTGACGTCGTGATCCGCTCCCTGGATGGTCGGGAGCACCATTGTCACCGGAACCTGCTCTCAGCTGCCAGCACTCCTTTGAGGGCCTTGCTGAGTGGATCATTCAATGAAGGCAACCGAAATTTGGATGACATTCAGGGATGATTTTGTGCTGACTATATACTTTTCGGTTGACATGCAGCTGCAGATTCATTATATAATATAAGGCAGTTGTCAATAGTATTTTTTTTGGGGGGTCATACTTGGGTTGCACTAGCTTTTCTTTAATAGTGAGGAGATGGATTTATACAGCAAATATCCCACTACATACATACAGACTCATACAGTGATCGAAATAATCGAACTATATAAACTTGTGTCGATCAAGAAACCGCTGAGGAATAATGACAGGGCAACCCGTTGAAATCGCTGCTTCGGGTGCGGTAGTGGGTGCCATGATTGACTATATCTATGGTGGGGAACCTGACATCACCACTGCGGATGCCATGGAGCTCCTGCGGCTTGTAACTGGGCTACGAATTGGCTTTCCCAAGATGTCCGAAGCACATGATAGCAACATGTGTCATCCACAAGGAAAGGAGAATCTACTGAAAACAATACGCCCGTAAAACCGGACGCGGTAAACCAGGCCAGCAACCAACCACCTTTCAGTGTGTCCTGTCACATCATCCCGAAACGGGATATAGCAGGGTGTACAAGTTCAATGATAAATTCCCCTTTTTTTTGTTATTTGAGTCCACCTTGTTCGTTTTTTTTTTTGAAGGGGGAGCCCAACGTATCGAGCAAGTCCGGACTAGGCCGGTGCGTACGGACTCATGGATTTGGTGGCCGAAATCGAAAGAGAGTTGCAGGACTCCCTGAATAGTGGCACAGCACTTGAAGTGCTGCAACAAATTCATACCTTAGGGCTCACCTTGACAGATTTGAGACAGGCCTGTGAAGAGGAGATTGCCAAGGACTTCAACCGATGCTGGTGCATGAACAGTTTCTGCGACCTTAATGCTCCACAGTTGGCCCGACTCCTATCAAGAGCTCACCTGTGGGTTTCACGTGAAGAGGTAGTCGTCAAGGCACTCTTCAAGTGGGTGCACAGTGACCCTGAAAGGAGCAGCAAACTCGGCATGTTGCTGCAGCACATCGATTTCCCATCTTTGTCCATGAAAAATTTGGAAAGCCTCTCAGTGTATGCGCAGTCTTTAGGTCAAAATGGCATTGAACTGCAGTACTCGGTGGAGGAAGCAAAGCATCGGCGAGGGAAGGGATGGCAGTGGCAGCAAGAACATGTCCCAAAGAGAGCTGGTTTGCAATTCTGGTCACAGGAATTGGGGGCTTTTCCAAAAAACTATCGCGCTGGCAGATGGGTGGCAGGAGACTATCCTGAACCCCCCGAAGATCCAAATGATGCACCGCGTGTTGCCGCGAACAACTTCTGTTGGCACCAGGCGCTGGTTGAATTCACCATCCCCAAGTGGGATGATGTGAAAAAATCCGCAGGTAAAGGTAAACCCTGATGATTAAATCATATATAATATCACCACCCCTTCCGTGCCCCAAAAAGGGGGGGGACGTTATCCAAATGTAACGGGCTATTTCTTATACCCCTCCCTCCCTCAAATTTAAATGTATTTACGGTTTGTGGAACGTCCCCTTACGTCAAAAAACAGGCTATGGACGGATTACATTTTGGTTGCGGAAAGGGGGGAGGGGGTAATGTCCGTAGATTCCGTGTGTCGCCCCCCCGCCCCCCACTACTTTCTCAGGGGGGGAGAGGGGGGGGAAGGTCATAATTGCAACTATATGACCTCAAACGTGCCTCAAACGTATCTCAACTGTACCTCAAATGGACCTCAAATGTACCTTTACGTATTTTTACATTCAAGACATAGGTGAAATCTACCTGAAATCAATTACATCCGTATCTCAAGCCACAAACATGAGTTATTATATCTTTTACTGCCTTGTTTGAGCACCTTCTGCAAGGAAATATGGATCTCAGGTATACGATGGCTACGTGCGTTTTTTGTATCTTTTATTGTCTTGTTTGAAGATTTTCTGAAAGGAATTATGGACCTCAGGTGTATGATGGCTACATGAGCTTATTATATTTTTTATTGTCTAGTTTGAGCACCTTCTGCAAGGAATTATGGACCTCAGGTATTTGATGGCTACATGAGTTTATTGTGAATTTTATTGTCTTGTATGAGGACTTTCTGCAAGAAATTATGAACCTCAGGTATATGTTTTTTATGACCTTCCACATATCAATGTACATTTATTCTTGAGATTCAAAGATTTTCCCTAAATTTGCAAGAGATTACTGTATGTATTCCAACTACCTCTATACTACATGTTGAAAAGATCAAAAAATGTAGAATATAGGAAGGTTTACAAGCATATGGGGGTCCTGCAAACTTTCTGTTGACATTTTTGGTTTCATGCAATTCTGCAGCTATTTGAAGACCTTTATGCCATCATTTTTTATTTTTGTTTGCATTCCGTACATTTTTTTGTTTTTTTTTTGAAAATGCAATCTTACATTTAAAGGTCCCCTCCCAAAAAAACAGGTTACCTTTAAATGCCGGACTTACATTTCAAACGTCAATTTTTGTTGAATTGAAATTTTACATGTAGAACGTCCCCCCACCCAAAATGACGTTATTAATGCCCGTTACATTTGGATAACGTCCCCCGCTAAACGGGTGGTGATTATATAATCTTATATAATCTTATTTCATCATATTAAATCATCTGAAATCCAACACAATCCAAACAGATATAGCAGAAGGTTGGTATAAGCTGGATATTTCTTTGACGGATTTGATTGTGTCAATGAACCCTCACATCGTTTTGTCTGAAAGTCGGGCACTTCCGCAGTTCGATGGTTAAACACCATTCTCATCCATTTTCCCTTCTGAGATTGTTTTGTTGGAATACTTTGCGTGTGGTGCGTGTGTTATTTTGGTGTGTCTGTTTGAGTATATTCATGTATATTCCATTTTGAGACACAGCCGCCAGGGAAACCTGTACATTGCGGACGGCAAGAAGCTGACTCGCTGGTCCCCCGGTGTTTCTCGCGCGGCCGAAATTGTGGTTTCGCCCGTCAGGGACTCGACAGTACCTCGGTCCGGTGTGACTCTCCAATGACTTCGGATGTCTTTCTAATGGCTGGGGGTACCCAAAAATGGATGGTTTATAATGGAAAATCCTATTAAAATGGATGATTTGGGGGTACCCCTATTTTAGGAAACCTCCATATGACTTTGACTTTAACTTCAAGGGATTGATTGAAATTGGGAATGAAAGTCCTCTTCGGAAACAAATTTCACCAAAACTGATTACTGATTGGCAAAAATTTGCAATGATGGGGAAAGTTGAATTGCTAGATGGAAAGTTCACTACTTGAACCATAAGTATCCATAAGTTGTTTTTTTGCAAGGAACCTAAGGCTCGCCAGCTAGTGACCCAACTGATCGACCAAGGGCAATCACTGCTGGTTTGGATTTTGTCAGGATTTGACTGGGTTTTGGCAAGGTGTTGCCACTTGGGCGGCCGGGCAGTTTTTTAGAGACTTTGGAGGAACACGTATTGTATGCCTGGTTCATTGTTCACACTGTTTCCATGTATGTGTTGTTTTGCATTTGTTTCCCGTGTTTTGGCATTTGTTTATATAAGCAAACCCTATGTGGGATGATGAGTGGTCATTTGATGATACCTTTCATTTTGCCTCCCCAATTTGACGCATGTGTCTTATTCGCAAAAAAACAATAGTGCAGAATCAAGATATATCGTCGCCTTTTGTTTCCCCTCTTAAAAGTTGCTTGGAAATCAACCACGTTCAACCCATGTATCTTGAATTCAAGTGCAAATATAAATTAAACCCACAAATTTCACCGTTCGCAGAGTTGTGGGAAATGTCGCAGGTCATCGGTATGTTTCATGGTAAATACATGTCAATACCATGATGGTGTCCGGTGGAGTTTCCTTCCCACCAATGCGTTGATCCATCATAATAAGTATTCATACAATTTCATACATATATATATATATACATACATATGTATACATACGTACAGTACACTGGTACACATGCAAATATATTATTTGTCTATGATGTATTTGTGTATACATTTCAAAAAACAATATGTATCTATTCATTTCTACAAATATAAATCCATGATTCATCATTTTAGTCGTCAAATTCTCCGCTTAAGTCACCATTTCCAGCGGAAAACGGTCACCATTTCCCCGAAATTGGTCCAACTCTAGGTGGCTGTCTCTCCCAGTGGTCAGATCTTTCTGGCCGACGCGCAGCATCACAAACTCATGACACTTCGTGATGGCAAGCTCCAAGAGGTCCTTGAGTCATGAAAAATACCGTTGGTTTGATGGGTACCCTCTGGTAAACTAACATAGCTATGATAAATCACCATTGAAACAATGGTAAAATCAACTATAAATGGCAATTTTCAATAGCTATGTTAAATTACCAGAGGGTATTATCCAAATTCTTGGGGATAATAACCACAACAATAAACCATAGGGAAACCTACTAGCCAACTATACTGGGATGGGATAGGGGGTATTAATGGCTCACTCGTGCTTAGCAGGGAATGGGGGAATGGGATGGTTCTTAGTAGTTCTGAATCGGGTCATTTCCCCATTTCCCTACTAAGCATCAGTAAGATGGTGGTCCGTGCAGTTGGGGATTTCGCCGTGAAAAAAGGCTTGTGTCAAACATGTAAGGCTGTTATCAATAAATCACTGGTTGATTGGTAGCATCTTCCCCCCATTCAAAGACCAATAGGCAGATGGTCATGAATAGTATACTTTGTATACCACACTTCCCCTTTGTTTTCCCGAAAGGTACTGGCTTCCATGGGGACTTTGAAATGATTTTCACAGAAACACAATGGGGTCATATGAAATTATATATATATATGTTATATATGCATAAAGCATAAATTAAAATATAGAAATTTGAATGTATGCTGTGAGGCTGTGAGGCCTGAAGTTTACATAACACCAATGATGGTGGGATTAATTGTTACAATCCAAAAGCTGAGATTAGCATTCAAAATGGCCATGATAACCAAACATGGCAAGCTGGAAAATCGCAAGGTGTTTTAATGCGAAAACAGTTGAACTAAATTGGGATTTCCAGCACACCATGTTTGATGGCCAGAAGGTAAGCATCAAACATTGTGGCATAATTGGGACATGATGGAGATATTATTAGGATATCGTCGTCGTGCTATAGGCAAAAAGTGACCATTTCCAGACACCTGTTGTATTGGATGATGGCAAGCATGGCAAGCATGGAGGAATGATCACTGTGAGATGATGAAATGGGAATTGTGAGGTCACACCCCCTGACACTGTAAAATGATGAGAAATGAACTCACCCACATGGAAAATCCGTGAATGTGAAGCCAAATCCAAAGCATGTCCATATCTATATTACAGTAGTTTAAGAGGCTAGGATTGGGCGAATCACCCTAAATGGCTTAACGAGCTTAATGACGGAGACCATGGTAAACCCAGTAAGAAACCATCATAAAATGGTGTTTATTCTTGGGCATGCCCCTACTCAGAATGATGTGAAATGACGAGCCCAAATGAGTGGTTACTGGATATTGCTGGGATGATTTATCGCTGGGTTTACGACAGCATTACTATTCATGATGTCAGAATTGCAATAGGTTTTTCCCAAGTGCATGTCCTTGTCTCACCGGTTGGTTGCATAGTAGAGTACTAGCCAGTGGGTACCCTCTGGTAAACTAACATAGCTATGGAAAATCACAATTTTTAAGAGGAAAATCCACTATAAAATGGCAAGTTTAAATAGCTATGTTAGTTTACCAGAGGGTAAAGGAATGTGGTATGTGAAACCAGCCCCTCTTTTTTCCGTAACGGACATCATCTACCCAGGTCCTCCATTTTCCTGGTCTGCGGTCCGTTTCCGTGACGACCACCGGCACTGTTTATCTCCTGGGCGATGCGCAAGGACGACGATCTCTTTGGTGCGATTGCTCATGTCAAATGTGTTTTTTTCTTTATAATGTGGGTAAAACAATAATAAACCACCCATTTGGGAATGCTTTATACCAACCATTTATGGTGATTTGGGGGGTGGTTTATTATTGTTTTACCAACATTACCACAAACCAAATATGGCATCAAAACATGGATCTTACCCTTACCAACAAAGAAGGGTTTAAGTGATCACTGAATCAAGAGTGGCGATCTTATGACCCAACAAGTGGACAACAATGCGTATGAGACAGAACTCTATCAAGATACATGCAATTGCAAAATCAAGCTAAATTACATCATCATACACGACCAGAGTTCTTTAGGTGCCAACAACTACGATTCCACATTGACCGCCAGAGGAGATGTGACTTGGGTCAACCGGCTGAACGGAGACCGACCTGTGCAGGTGATCAGCTCACTGGATTTGATTCCTGACTTACTGTGGATGGAAGAAAATCTTGCACAAGTTGGGGACAATTGGTAACTATGGAACACAAGAAATAATAGGATTATGAATTATAAAGGGTTAACATTTCCAACGATCTAGCAACTGGTGCAGGATTTCTTCGATCCATTGTAGATTCTGATTTAAGCATTTTCCCAATTCACCAGGCCGTGGGGCATGTTTTGATTTGTTTTTAGTTTATTTTTCGGGGGGGCACCGTCGCGCCAAAATTAGCAACTTCAAGGATTCCAGCTTTTGGTCAGAACACCACGTTAGTGCGGATTTTCGTTCTGGGAGAGATCTTGTACATCCTGGGCTGGCAAACGGAGGGTGGGGAGGATTTTGTGGTGAAAGTGGATCCTGATGGGACTACAACAACTGTAGGCCGAGGCTATGACGCCAGAAGCCATTTATGTGGTTTATTTGTGACTGATAGTGGCAAGATCTACTGTGCAGATGCAGGAGTGGGAAGAATCTTGACCTTCAATCCAGGTGATCGAAATGGACTCCGAGTCATCGATAATGCTCCGCGCTTTTGGAATGACAAACCGGTGGATGTGATTTGCAGGGATGACACTCTCTACGTGCTCTATGAGAGCGGGTTGGTCTACAGCTATGAGCTGCCAAAGGTTTTGGAAATGGATGACCTTGAGCCACCGGAAAGCTTGACTAGCCAGCCACGGCAAAGTACCGTGGGATCGAACTGATGTCGTAAGGGGCGACATGAGACTTTGAAAAACTGTTTCCTCGCACTGGTGGCTTCTGCGAATGAATATTCATGAATATTCCATGATATTCCATATATGTCAATACAAAATAGACCAGGGTTTTCGATCGGATCTATATATTCAGTTTAGATATGTTTAGATCATTTTAGGCTGCCTCACTGGGATTGTTTTGTAGCAGGGGAATGAGGTTCCATGACTTGAAGTGATTGAAAGATGCTGGAAAATTTGCACTACAAGCTTTGTTTCATTGGTTTGTTTAATGGGAAAATTTACAGGAAATCTCTTTATTTGATGGGAAAATCCATGGTTTCCTGTAAATTTTCCCTTAAACCAATTGTTTCGGATTTTCGGCTGGTCCACTACAGTTACGACTTTACGTTCTTCTGGGCCCAGCTGGTTCAACCCAAAAGCCTTCAGAGTTCTGAGTAGGCACAAGCCCATCTACATTTTCTAATATATAATTCTAACATACTCTAACTATATAAATATATAATGATATACTAACGCACACACACGCACATATATATATATATAACTATATGCATATCATATCTTTGAAACCATCACTGGTTGGTGGTTTCATTCGCTTTTTCGATTTTGTCTCCTCCTTGGGGCGACTCATCCCCATTTGAATTCAAAATTCACCGAAAACCTGTGCAATTGGTTGTAAAAATCTTAGTTTCCATTTTCCTGTCGATTTTGCCTTAAAGTATAATTAATCTAAACTCAATTGAAAATCTTGGCTTTCTGGCGGAGATTGGGATGGTGTATTGTTTGTTTGCATTGCATGGTCCTTAGCACACTTGTGTTCAGGGCGCCACCCGACCCGACCAGATCAGTGAGGTGGCCGCAGTGTTCTGCCTGCGTCCGCAACCAGAGATCGGCACACGCTTCACGTGGGTAGGCACCTGGCTGGCAAGTGATCCCAGTGTGGGAGTCGAAAATGATTTTGCCATGACAAATGTGGATGTAAAAACTGAATTCAAGTTCCATGCAACATGGGGAATGGGAGAAGGTCAACCGCAGAAGATGGGAGTACCAACATGTACCAACCGATTTTCTTGGGGGTAATTGTGGGATATATCAGCGAGAACCTTCCCGAGAAGTGAGGCTGGTTGAGTCCCCGTGACGTGTTGGAGAAGTTGGGCGCAACAACAAATGCTTGTGGGTTAAGAAGCAGGTACCCAATAACCCATCAGTTTGGTCAACTGGGATCCTGAAGCAGAAACCGCATGAAATTAAGTTGAATTCATTTGGTTCTTCCAGAGGTTGTTGGGATTTCTGACAAGAAAAGGCACACAGTGTTTGCATATATAAACATATGATTAAGAAACTTGGGGCCTCAAAAGCAGCAAGACCTTGTAGGGAACTTGTCAATGTGTAGGGAACTTGTCGCCATGGATGATGGATGATGACCATCCCGAATCCCAACAGGAGTTTGGCACATTTTGGCCACCAAATCCAAAGGTAGATGGACCATCTTTAGGTGGAAAGGAGCTGGAACCATGAAGTCTTGCGCAACTGGCTGAATTCTCTTCATGCGTGTCTTCCTCTGCTAATTGGGGTGACGCCCCCCATGACCAATATCGTTCTCGGGGCGTTGTCAAATCACCAATCACTCACTCTTCGACCATTTTCTCAGTTGGGATTGTCAGAAGAAGTGTGTTGATTTGGTCATGAATCGACCATTCAATCGCTAAAACCTTTTGGTGTCCTTCTGGATTGGGGCCATTGACCGACATCACCATGGATTCGTCGGGGAATTCAATTCAGAAATTCCAAGAAACCATGTGAAAGTCAGGGCTATCATCCAATTTGTGGTTTTCCTAAAGATATGTTCAACGGACTCAAATCAATCCAAGACTAATGCGCAACTACATCAGCCTACTAGAAATAAGAAATATATATTAAATATATATGTTTAGCCATTATAGCTGCCATTTTATTGGCCAGCTGGTATGTCATGTCCCAGCTATACCAGCTGGCACATAGCCCGGCTGTTTGGGCCCAGGATTTAGCTGCTTCTGCACCTGGTTGTACCTTGCCATAGGGGTCTCCTTTGGTGGGGCGGCCACTGGTCCAACATGCCGCAACTGGCCACTTACAACAGGCAAACTGAGGAGAAACAATTGGATTGATAGGTTTCAACAACGTGTATTCCTTTCGAAATCGTATTATTTGGGGAGGTTTATCATTGTTATCCAATCCACCAGCATGTGCTTGCAATGGTTGAACTTCCGAACTAGACCGTTTGTGTTGCTCGTTCTCCATGACTAGACATGACCTGTGGGAGATACATATATATATATATTACATCTATATATACATATACATACATATAGAAATAGGTATAGATATCTGTGTGTATGTTCTACATATATATATATATATACTCAACACCTGCGTTCGCGCCGAAAGGAACATGATCCAATACTTCGAAAGCTTCCCCAGCCTCCCGGCAGTGGTGAGGCCTAGTGGCTTGGATAGGGGATAGAAATAACCACTTTGAATAGGTAAATCCATTAATTATTTATCTTTGAATATCTGCCAGCATATACAAATCGTGTATATATACATACATACATAAATGTCAATAAAACATCAAAAACATATCAACACATGGCCATGTTCAATCGATATGTAGCAAATGATGTGCCAAGGCTGCTTGCTATAGGTCCCTTTTTCCAGGACCCTGCAGGATTTTCCATCTTGTTGTTACTAGTACCAGTGTAACTTGCTTGCCCGGAGGACAACCATGGATGGAAGGATGGGTGGATAGATGGATCGACAGACATGTGCGTATAGATTCGTAGATAGATATGCTTTAGGATGAGTCAGCCTCCAGCTCTTGGGCAGCCATCCTTTGGCACTAGCCTATGCCTGTTGGCCCAGAACCCTAGCAGAACAGTGTGGCATGTCTCATGAGCACATCTTGGTGTGGTATGTTGGATGGATTATAGCAATACAGTTTTTTTTTGGTGTGTTTTTGGGGTCAAATGGATTTACCACGTATACTACCAAAAGTATCCAAGGTTAAAGCTTGGCAGTGGATCAAGCCACCAAGGAAAAATGTTGTTGGTTGTTTTCTTAGCCACAAATTTGGAGGGATATATGTTGTTTGGATTGGATCTCTAAGACTAGCTATGAACATGTTTCAATTGATGATAGCTTAGCCTTGAAAACCGATCGAATGATTCAATGAATTATCTTCACCCCAGGTTTAGGGGAAACCGTGAAGAACACCATTAAAGTGTAACCCCTGTAGATAAAACATATATTCATTCGAATTTTCCCTTGAACATGAACCCAATTTTTTCGGATAGTCAAAAATAAAGCACCACTGCGGTTCACAGAATTGATCATCGCATGAAGCTCTCCAATTTCGTTGGGAATACATTAAATCGCGCCCGCAACAAGCCCCTCCCTAAATAAACGTCATAAATGATGGTTTATATCCCCTATAAACCAGAGAATCTCGTCCATAAACCATGGTTATCCAGTGTTTTTTCCTGTTTTCCCCAGGTTACTTCATCGCTTTCCACACCATCAGCCGCGGCGGCACCCGTATCTTGCAGCTCTTCTTTTCGGTGGCACCGCAGCTCGACGTTTCGTGGGAGTCGTCCCCAGGGAGTTGGGCCGACAGCCAAGAAGTGGATGTAAAATGGGGGTGTTTCCGCTCCATTTGTGGATCTGCTATGCACATATATATATATATATATATGTGCAGGGACCCCCACACCCCGCCCCCCCCCACCCCCCCCNTGGAACTGTAAGTGGTTCATGTCCCGTTTATAGAGAAGATAGAGAGCATTCAGAGAGTTTACAGGGAGTATATGTTGATATATGTGTATATATATATATGTGTTTGTATGTATGTATATATATATATATATATCTAAAAATATGTAAATTCATATGCATGATATGTATATATTACATATGAATGACTATTTAGATGTAAGATATGTATATGAANTATATATGTGTGTTTGTGTTTATATATTTGTATATAATATGTATACGTTATATGTAAAAGTATATACATGAAGCTAGATATGTATCTATATAGAATTTGCATATACATATATGTATGATATGTATGTAAGTACATGGATGATATATATATATATATGTCGTATATATATATATGATGTATTTAGGTATGATGTATATATATATATATACATATCTACGTATGATATATGCATATATGTTTTAATGTATGATGTATACATAT
>BGPT01001927.1:289-13709 GCA_003297045.1 Symbiodinium sp. clade C Y103
TATGTATGTATGTATGTATGTATGTATGTATGTATGTATGTATGTATGTATGTATGTATGTATGTATGTATGTATGTATGTATGTATGTATGTACGCAAATAATTAAGGTATATATGTAAATATAAATACATGTGTATATATATATATATAAATATGTGTATATATATAAGGGCTTTTTCTACTCCCATCATCAAAATGGAAAAGTCCTGCAGGTTGTATCAGCAACTACCCAACTCAGCAGTGAAAAAATGGTTAGGCCCTTTCTACACCCAGTATCAAAATTTCCCTATACCTTTGCACTGTTTTGCCAAATACAATGGCCCAGAAACACAACCAAAGGTGCGTTTTGGCTAAAATGAGAAAATTGGCTGGGTTGAAATTATGCCCCGAGGATCTTCGACTACTGCGGATGGAAGAAAATCCTGCACCAGTTGGCAGATGGTGTATCCCATTAAAATCCCATTAAAATCCCATTAAAATCCCATTCTTTATATACAGTCAGTGTTTCATAGTTGCCCAATAGTTACCAACTGGAGCATGAAGGTTTCCCCAACGCACAGTGCCCTTGTCAAAGGAAAGGTCATCCTATACTAATACTTGTGTGCGTTAGGTATCCTGTTCATTATGGCTTACTTCATAGTCCCCAATCAACCAGCTAGCGTGGCCCACTATATCACCCTGTAGTTACTTTGACAACCTGCTATGGAAACCATGGCCCATTCATAGATGATCAACATGATGATCTACCCAAAAATAGCATGGTGATTTCCAGTTTGCAAAGCGTCTAATTGCCAGAGGGCAACCTACCAGATTCCATTGAAATCCACACCACGTCCCAGGCGCTGTTCACATAGACGGTGGCGTTCAAGTCCAAGACCGATTCCAAGACTTCCACTCTGTAACCATTCGGGTTAGCCTCGCCGAGTTCTTCGGGAGGGACCGATTCAAGGAGGAAGCCCAGCGAACAGCAGCTAGATCCCTTGGAGTATGGCTGGTCAACTGGTCGATTGAGTGGTCAAATTGGAATTCTATCAGCAAAGATATGTAATTCATCAGAAAACATGGGGTACTCCCTCCAGCAAACTAATACCTAGACATGAGTTTAGATCATTTTCCGGAACCTATGATCTATATCAATGTGAGTATACTGGAAGACAAATAGCCCCCAGAAACCATGGTTTAGCATTGGATCCAGCCATTTTTGGTGGCCCAAAAATTGGCACTTGATAGTGGGGGATTATCCACCTGGATTGAGGTGCAGTTCCAGTTAGAAATGGATACGGTATGTAACCATAGTATTATAGGGGCCCCATATCCCAACTTATGGAGGGTTACAATCATGGTATATCATGGTTATACTCGTTTGTAACCTCAACTGCATCCCCCAGCACGACGAGCGCTATCGGAGCTGTCCAGTCTCCTGCTTAAAGACTTGGTTAACTAGGGGTTTACTGGGGCGAAAACTACAGCTACTGGAATTTAAGCACTTAAAAATTCTATAAACCAACTTATAACTGGGGGGAAACCACATTGTAAATGCATACACACAGTTGTGCACAAAGATATAGTTGTGCTTGGTTGTGGTTTTGCCACCCATCTTGAATGATTACTATTGGTAGAACGGAGATCATCTTCCAATATGGGCTTGAAGAATTGGATCCAAACCAGTTCTGTTTGTTCTGACTTAATTTTATCACCAGTCTCATCAATAGACCACCCTATCGAATCGTTCGCAAAAATTCCAGTGTTGATCGTTCAATTCTCACATTTCGCTCCAAACCTTGCCTCATTTTCCTGGGTATTGGTCAAACCTGGGCCCCCCAAAAAACTTGGCTGCTTCATGCTAAACATGACCCAAATCTGTCACATGGTCATGGAACTGCTCTGACCAATGATAACCTTTGTTGACCACATGGCCCTCAGCCTCAAACATGGTTGTGTCCACCGGGTATGTCCAGCATTGGCTCAGCTTCTTCCAGTGATTACTTGGTGTGTGAGACACCGCTGTAGCCCATGACATTGCTTGCAAGCAAACTTCCAGGCGATTCTGATTCTGAATGACCCAAATCCTTCGACGTTCGATGTTCCGGCTTGGAATTGCGTAAGGACCACCCAAAAAATTCATGTATATATATATATATATATACCTGGAAAGCCAAAAACCCAAAATTTTCTGGTCACTATGGGAAAAACCCGCAACGTTCAGTTTTTTTGGTCAAATATTGTTTTTATCCGTAATGACCAAAAAAAAGTCAAATCAAAAGAACATATGGTCCTACCCGTAGCAAAACGGTATTTTTTCGACATTTTGTTGAAAAAGAGTAAAAAGCCGTAGCAACTCTCACGCAAACCTACCAGTAGCACGACCGTATTTTTTCGACATTTTGTTGAAAAAAGGCCGTAAAAAGCCGTAGTAACTCTCGCACAAGTGGCTCCAGACAGTCAAAGCCGTAATGACCAAAAAAATGGTCAAGGCCGTTTGACCAAAAAAAAATTGGATTATGGCTTTCCAGGTATATATATATATACAGATTCCACACCTTTATGTTGATTTCCCATTGGGAAAAGAGAACATCATCGACAACCCGCGAATCCAGGTTTCTTTGCGGATTTGAACAAATCTGTTCTTTCGCATCACATCCCAATGAATTTCCATGAAATCACCATTTTTCAATGGGAAAGTCCCATGTGCCATTCATCATCAACTCAGCAGTTCAATGTTTCCCATCATGTTTCCCATCATGTTCCCATCATATTCCCTTGAACAACTCCAGGCCATTCATGTGCCTGGAAAAGTACCTTGTAATTTCTCGAGAAATTCTTTCTGAAGCTCCTTGGTGCGGAGGGCAATCAAATGGGTCAGGCGTGGGTATATAATCGATTGATGGCTTTAATTGGAAACCAATCATAGGGATACAACCATGAAGAAAATGTAATTAAAATCACATTCAATCCCATATCTTTCTAATGTATCCATCCTATTAAATCCAGAAGATACCATTAAATCCAATATTCAGTCCCAATAGTTCTATGGGAATGATATAGACATTCCCAACCTTAGATTCCCTGCAAAAAGACACAAATTGTTCGCTAGTTTGTAGATGTTCAACTGACTATTTATAGTAAGAACCTTTGGATCTATAGCAACAACTATCTTGTTAGATATAGAATGATATGGATATTGCCAACCTTTGGATGGGTACTTGATTCGTATCTATAGCAAAAGATTAAAGGATTAAACTACCCATGGTTGACCCAGTAGAATCGATTCAAGGTTGGACCCAAAGTCGCGGCCCCGAAGTCCAAGGCGCCGATCGGCCAAAGGAACTTGTAACTCCGCCCTGTTGGGCCGTGGGGCCGACGGAGCATCAGCAATAGGGCCATTTAATGGGATTAAAATGTGATTCACCTGGGATTTCATTGGGATTTAATGGGATTTTAACTGGAATTCACTGGAATTTAATGGGATGTTGGCCACTAAAGTCCTAGGAGCCACAAGGATCATCCCTGGATTACACCAACAAACGAATGTAGATAATCATCCAAATGGTGTAATAAGATCTCTTATTCACATATCTATATGGTGAATGTAGATGCGTTAATCAGATGATTGGGCGTTGCCACATTAAAGAGCATCCCACAGTGGGACATCCCCATGACATGAAATGATTCGAAACAAAACCTGCAAGGGGGATCCATCTATAGTTTAGTATCTATACCATGTAATGTAATATATAGATCTAAACGGAATGTTTAGAGACAGTATATACTAATTCAAATAGCTAGGCATCCATGTTCATTCATATAGCTAAGACAGAAAATTTTGGTAGATACTAAACATAGATCTAAAATACTGAATCTCCTGTCCATGGCAAGAGATGGTGATACTATACTTAATGCAGCAAGAAACATCTACTAGACAATCCCCTAATCAAAAACCACAGCAACATCACCCCAGATAATGATAGATACTGCAGATAGATGCTATCAATAGATACAGTGAATCCACTAAAGATAGACGATACATTGAGAAAACCTCACATTCATAATCCACTAATAATCAAGCCTGAATGAAATATCATGAGATATTACAGATAGCTCCTCCTCAAAACCAAACGATAGATACTCTAGCTTATTCCCTACCTAGAGTAACTGCATGGCAATAGTCCCGCTTCTCCAATGATTGAGAATAGATACTACAGATGTTGCACAAGGGTATCTAACAAATGATGCCCTGACCCAGAATTTTGGAAGAGAATTCAGCCATTGTTACAATCATAAACTCATCAGAACACCAATAAACATGTATATATATACATACATGCATATACTATACATGTATAAATTGTTAAAAAAAAACACACACACAAATACATATGCACATGCACATGCTTAGAAAATCATGAACTAGGGACTAACAACTATAGATACTCCATGTTACTCCATGTTGACCCACAACTAAACGATGTTAATTGGTAATCCATCTTATTTGATATGCTTAATAGATCGATACAGTAGTTTGTTCATTCCCCCTCTATAATAATCCCAAAATAGCAATCCCACTTACCCAACAATCGAACACTTGAGTGCTCCAATCATCACATCGCAGCAACAGCATAGAGAAGTACAAATAGATACACCATTTCATCACATAGACAAGTTATCATTGATTTGGTTTTTTCTGAAAATGGTGTACCCCTAAATCCAATGGTTCATGATCATTGTCCCTATTAAATGGTTAATGAAATAACAGTTCATAGATATTCACAATCCATTCGACGATGACGCTTAAAAAACGGGCCTTCCTCCTGGACCTTCCTCCTCGCAGCTGGAGTCTCACAACCAGGACGCGCATCCCGCTGAACCGAGGCAGTTGGGTGTATGACACCACACCCCCAACGAATAACGATCCGGTGAGATGAGTCTCAGCCCTCCATGGTGGAACTGCTTTAAAAAACGCAAAAGCAAAGGAGGCTGTGGGCCGTTCTGCCAGGACCTGGCTTCCTTCATTTCCACTGGCATTTGGGTGAGCACCATCTTTTCGGCTTCGAGCTCAATCTGAGTCTCCAGTGGTTCCGCTTTTGCAATCGCGCAAAACATGGGGAGCACTTGAAACTCTGCTCACCTCTGCTATGGGACGAACAGACCGGGGATTTGGCCGAGGAACAAAAGGGAAAAAGATGGTGGATTTCATAGGATTTTTCATAGGAACATAATGAGAACGTATGGGATTATCGGATGCTTGAAGTAGAGATAATATGGGATTTTAAAACATGTTTTCGATTTTGGTGGATTTGTTTTGACATTTCCATATTCTGTCTATCATTGTATATATACTGTGGAAAGTTCATGGATATTGACGGGGCAATCCTCCAAGGCACATTCATAGATAGTACAATCTCAAATCCCATTAAATCACTATTTTTCCGAGTTAAACCACTCTTCTCCTGTTATACAACTAAAAACATCTCCACAGTTTTCACCAGTATTCTAGGATGATGATCATACTTTTTAAATGGAAATTACCAATCATAAAAGAATCCAATCCTCCAAAGCACATTAATAGGTATATATATATATAATCCATCTGAAATCCCATTAAGTCGGGATATCACCCCCATAACTATGGTTATAGAAATAAATAGCAAAAATACATTGATAGGTTGTTTCTAAGTACATATAAAGTCAACTATATATATCCCAACTAATGTATGGGTTTGTTTGAAAATAGTGTACTCCTTAACCAATGGTTTTGCTGATCATTATCCCTATTAAGGATATACCCTATTATCATACAGACTCATATATTAGTGCGAATAGTAGGGTATATCCCCAATTATAGCCATTTAATAGGCAAATCCTCTAAGGATATATCCCCATTTATAGGGTATATCACCAAGACCTACTTACAATCTTCCAAGGCACATAGCATTCTGCAGCTCTTTGACGAAGCCATCAGGGCTCTGCTGCCGTTCCTTCGCCGCCGCGCGCAGCCGCTTCGCCGCCTACGGTGGGTTTCACCATGGAAAACATGGTGATTTGATCCGACAACATGTTGAAATCTTGAAACACATGATGGTATTGAGGGTCGTAGTAGGGCAAACTATGATTTCCGCAAGGAGTTCAAGTGTGACAACTGCACCGACTGTTTTCCAAGAAACGTGACATCCATATCATGAACAAATGGGATTTAAGATGATTTAAGCTTCAAAAATGGTGGTTTTGCGAAGAACCCTAAAAAATGAGAATGAAACGTGGTCGTTTGACCGACAAACAGTTACCATGAGAAATTTGGACTCAAAAGTCAAAAGTGATCACTTCAGATTTCACTGTCTTTCTGCCCGGGAAGCGTGACGGCTCACCAGTAATTATGTGGCTGTAAGCAAAACACATTGGGGGTTGATTTGATGTTTTCCGTTTTGACAACTGAAACTGGGACAAATGAACATTGAAAGCGGTTAAACACGTGATAGAACGAACACAACATGTGGATATCCGTCTATATTGTCTATGGCATTATTCGATAACTGGGATTACTGAATCAAAGATAATATAAGTCATATAGACAACATAGATACTGTGAATATGATATAGATCATATAGATACTGGAGATCTTATAGATATCTACTCAATTCTGAATATCTACTTTATTATCATTGAGACTATTGGTGGATTAACATGGAGTAACATAGGACTCTTGCGGATAGATCCCCCAGTTGAGCCAGGTGAACCAATCTCCAAACACCCTAGGTACAAGGCGGGTAAATTGGGTACATATAGTGGTAAAATGACCAATTTGCCCATCATTTACCTATAATATATCCTATAATCAGTTGGAGCCAACCTGTTGATTGTTTTGGGGAGTTCCCTCTTTGATGGTAAGATTCTTTTGTTGGTTCAAATCACATTTTTTTCTGAAGTTACCTGCCACAAACAGGTGCCACAAAAAGGTGGCACCAGCCGACCATCTCCCACGGCGTGACCTCAATATGTCGATTCATGGTCTTCCCAAGTGGACACGTCCGGTGGGGGCAGTGGCTTGAATTCAGCTGACGTCGGTCGGGATCCAGTGGATGCAATCTTCTTCCAACACAAGAGCTGTGGATTATGGGATTTTATATACTTGGGGATTCCAAAAAGTTGTGGACATATATAGAATGTTGGATTAGTTGCAACCAATTCAATTGGGAAGCTGCACAACCTCAGGAAAACTAGCATGAAATAGCATGAACATATGTATATTTCAGCAACAAACATTGACATCTTTTTATGTGTGGGAGTGTCTAATTACCGACCTGGCAAAAACATGGGAAATAAAACCCTAGAGACACCCTGGATACCTTGCCCAACTCTCACTCTTCAGTGGGAAATCACCAAAACATGATGGTTCTTCTCCAAGATGATCATCATTTTTGGTGACGGGGCCTGTGCATCCTTTAGTTTCGACCGAAGCCATACAATGTGCGGCCGTTGCAGGTTTGTTGGTTTGTTTGCAAACCCATTGATCAGACAATGCGGGGCGCCCCCCAGGGATGTTTGTTGGTTTATAAACCGCATGAATACTATCCTTGCGTAGTATCACAAAGCATAGTGATGTTGGAGTTATGTTCACCAACTTATATAGCTATCATAAATCCGCTATAAATCCCATAACACCACCATTTTTGCTGGTTAAATCATAATTTTCCTATGGTTTCCACTTAACCTCACCAGAAAGTGTGGTATCTCCCCATTTCCGGACAAACCATGACAAGACCGCAAGAATCGCCACTTTAGGCACTGCCCGTGCCAAACCTGATTTGTTGCTTACAGTATATAGATGCATATAAATAGCATATTTTCGCAGCAAAAGGCAATGTAGTTGATCCAAGCATCAATTCTTCGTTACTTTTGATGGTTGGGTCAACCACCCTTTTCCAATCCCAGCACTCCATGAGACTTTTCACACCTCTGCTGCTGTGATTTACAGAGGAGCGGCGGCTGTACGCGTCACGAGTTCGCGCAGCCAATGCGCGAATGCGCGAAGTATGCACACCTGTCATTGGAGGATCAGAATGTGCACGATATATCTGTTTCAAATCAAAATATACATTGCACACACATTAAATATCATTAAATAATATTATGTACAATATCCACTTGCACCATCTATAATCACAAGTGCCAGTGCGATGAGGGCAAGGTGGCTCAGTCATGGGCAATGCCTGCAATCCTTTAAGGCCCTCCCAAAACTGATCCCCTCAACAAGGTTTTTTCTATGGCTTTCGGAACCCCCAACAATTATCAATTGGAGGTGCAACCCAGTTAGTAGGTGGCCAATAACACATATAATGATCACACAATATAGCCCAACTATAGAACATGCATCGAATTTTATACGATAGTTAGTTATTATAGGTATCTACATATGAAATGGGATGCACATCCAAGTATGAACCATCTGGTATTGGGAAAGCTCCGAGGGGGGTCGGGGAGTCATCCCCAACCACAACTTCTCTGAATTGGTTCCTAGGAAAATCGACTGAAATTGATAGTCCAAACCATGCTGGTGAAGCCACACTATCCCCCGAAAAATGGAAATCAATTAAGGCATGGCCTCTCTGATTCTTCGGAGGATGAGTCAGGATCGAATCTGCCAATATCTGCCATATGCACATTAATGTAGGACGAGTAGGACGAGTGATCTGCACCACAAAAAATCTCGATTCATCCTGGTGCCATGTGGATGCCGGGCTTGATCCTTTTTCACTCTTTGGATTGATTGGTACATTACCTGGAAGTCAATGTGGTTGGAGTCAGGTGATCCACAGGAGAAACCTGGATGGATTCTCTGATGGCACACGTTTTCCGGGCTTGATGGTCTCGTCGTTCGGCATGTCAGTCTCCCATTTTCATGAAAATGAAGAAGGTTGCAAACAAGAGCTCACACTTTGATACCACAATCTGGCAATGGAAAATCTCTATGTTCAACAGTAGAATGATCTACACATGAAGAAAAACCAATGCCAGTTTGGATTACCAAAGGATAAGTGCGCTTACAGCTCCAATTTATCTTGTGCCGTAACTGAAGTTTGTTCCATTATATCTCAGTATTTTCCCATGATACCACCAATTTTGTATAGGGCTTCAGCAATTTGTTGATGTCGATTGCATGGCACATGGTGGTGACAACTCTCCAATCCAGAGATGGCGCACCAGGACAGTGAAGTGTCCACATGCCATGCCATGCCATGCCATGCCATTCTATGTGACGCGAACAAATATCCTGGAAAAAGGCCCGATGGGTTTGTCCAAAAAATAGAAAGATACTATTGGAAATTCCAAACATTGCCACTTAAATCGGGTAAATATGATTTGGATGATGAGATTCTTGGGTATTTGCCGATTTTCAGATTTGGCTTCCAGTTCGGGTTCAAAACTCCATGCCATGTTGTCCCTTTCAGGCCTGGCCAGTCAGTCCACATTTGCTACGCGACAAGCGTCGTAGCTCAGCCAATCACAGATTTTTCACTCATCATGCGGGACACTTCGCAACGACAGCCACATGGGCCAAACATTTTAGCCACGCGTTATGTGGGGCCCCAAACGAGCCACGCTAAGTCTGTGGCCATGTGATTGTTTAGATGGGATTGTAAACCATGTGCGACAGGTCAGTGGCTGATTCAGCAGCTAACTTCAGCTAGTGGCTGATCAACAAGTGACTGAAAAAACCACTACAAACTGGGATGACTATCACTGGATATATCCCACCTACTATATCCAAAACCATATTTCAACATATCCCAGCTCCAAGGGGCTATAACCTATCCTATTACCCTAGTTTTCGGGCAACCTGTCCACCAAGATCTCCTGGAATCTCGTTAGTGTACAAGAATTCATTGGCTGGTTTGCCATTGAAGCATCGATTGAAACCTGGCTTTGTTAAGATTCCACCCCAACTTTGATTCACAATTCCGCCCCATCGAAATACATTAGTATATGTTAACTTGGGAGGATTTACCATGCCTTCAAATGGATTGAACTGCGCGGAGATAAACTCAACCCTGATTAATAAACTCTGGTTGATCAATGAGCGGGAGTTCCCTGGAAATACTGTCATGTCAATGTCACTATTTTGTACTGCAATGATACAAACAGCCCAGGAGTTTACTAATCCGGGGATGATATTACCCACTTGATCATGTCTGTGGTGAAAAGGGCCTCGGTCTCGAAGCTCACGTCATTGTCACACCTGGCCAGCGACCGGTGGCAAGCAGTTGGCGAAATTCCTCAGAAGAAAATGGGACTTCATCAGCAAACCTTGGGGTTGATCATCACCCCTGGGCTTTAAGCCCAACCACATGTTGCATTGGAGAATTCAATAGTCCATTCAAACACAATGACAGCAGCCATCGAGAGCGGGGTCCCTAGTGATGAATTTTTTTAAGTGTGGGGAGATCTTTTCTAACTAAGGGGTGGTGGTGTGCAAAAACATTCAAGAGTTTGGTCTCGGTTTCACGCAACCAGTACTTTGTCGGTCTGCCTCGTTTGGCCCCCGTACTGTGTATTCTGCCACCGAGTGCAGGGGAAAACACAACATGGTGAAGGGGATCTTCCGGCGGTGTGGTCAGTGAAATCAGTAGCTGCTTAAACTGTTGCGCAACAATTCTTTGTGAAGGTGCAATGGGTTTGTTTGCTCGCGCCCATCCTGTTTTGTTGGCAATCCGGGAGTAGAAGGAAGCTTTGATGCGGAGTACTCTACGAAGCAGTCGGAAATACAGTCCATCTATGCGTTTTAAGTGCGAATTATCCAAGGTCAATGTGTCCAGCCCGTAAGATAAAGTAGGTACTACAATGGAGTGGAACATGTGTAGTTTAGTTGGGGCGGGCAAGTTGCTATTCCAAACCTGCTTGAGGCTCTGGTAAGCCTGTTCTGCTAGGACGAAGCGCGCGGTTATAGCCGATGTGGCAGGAGTACCCCAATCTATTACCGAACCCAAATATTTAACACTCTCTGTAGATGGGACTGGTGTGTTGTCAAGAAAATTAATATCTACTGGCGGTGTGGTCAGTGGTTGAAGGTACACTGTTTTCCGTGTGTTCAGTTTTAAACCAAATTTGATGCAGACTGTTTCTAAAGTTTGCAGCATGGACTGCAGCTGTTGGGTGTTTCGTGCCATGAGTAGGGTATCATCCGCATATTCTAGGTCGTACACAGGCTTTCCCACAGACCAGGTGTTGGTTGGGACTCCCCCTTTAAGAAGTTGGTCGTCTACTTCAGTGAAAATAACACTTAACGCGATGAGATATAAATATGGGCTGAGTGGGCACCCTTGCCTGATCCCCCGGCTCGCCTTCCCCCCAACAGCGTCTCCGTTCATACCTGTTACAATAAATTCAGGGTCGGAATAGACGGAATTAATGATCTCAAGATACGTTGGATGGACGCCGATTTTTTTCCAAAGAAATTATAGGGGCGGTGTGGTCCATTGTGTCAAAAGCTGTTTGCCAATCTAAGAAAATTATATGGGCCAAGTGTCCAGTGTACCGGGCCCAATCCATGAACCGGCGCAGAATGAATAGTGGTTGCCATGTACCTTTGCCCGATCTAAACCCATATTGTGTTTTCCGCAGGCAAGGCTCCATCTGTTCTGTCAGGCGGCTGTGCAGCAGCATAGCGAAAAAAGCTTGTACAAAGTATGAAGCAAAGATAAGGGTCTGTAGTTACGCGGTTCGCTTTCGTCCCCTTTCCCTTTGTAAATCGTGATGACTAAACCTGTTTTCCACTGTGGTGGTATGCGCTTTTCAGTCCAAACTGCATTAACTAACTCAAGGAGAAGTTTCGGGTTTGTGGCTGCAAGTAATATCAAATCTTCGTTGTTGACCATGTCCAGTCCTGGTGCTTTCCTTGCTTTAAGTCGGTGTACAGCTTCTTCCAATTCCTCCAAGCTAAAAGGTGGGGGGTTGGTGTTTGGCGGTGAGAGCCCTGGGAGGGCTCGTATGTACTGTAGCTGCTCGGGTGTGACTGTAGAATCACACCTCTGACTTGTTTGTAGGTGATCACGCACGGCCACGTGGGTTTGGGACCGAGGTACCGGCCTCCCCTCGCGGGTTCTCCTTGTGTTTCGCGCTACAAACCCTTTGCGAAGCCGTTTTGCTATCTTCCATGGCACCGAATGGCCATGAAAACTGAGGAGTTGTTGCTGCATCCACTTCACTTTGTCTTTTCTGGCCGCCCGCTTGGCTTCGGTGTACGCGTTTGCTTGCTCTGCGGCGTCTTGCGCCTTGAGAAGGCGAGCCTGCTTGATTAGGTCCATTGTGTGCTCGCTGATCCAGGTTTTTGTGGGACATGACGCAATTTTGGTACGTGCATTCATGCTTTAGAAATACGGCCGCAAATATCCAAATACAGCACCTCTGCGGTATTAGGGCTTGCGTTGTGAGGAAAGGGTGGGCGATTTTGGAGGTGGTGGGACAGCGTGAAGCAATTTGCATACAGGTCGTTGTGACGCCCTCCGTGTGCTGTTTGCTCTGCTTGCCAACTCGTCTGCTAATTCATTCAAGGGGTCCCCAGAATGTCCTTTCACCCACTGCCATTGTATGTGAGCGCGATGTTGGAGTTTGCGGTGTAGCGCCCTTGCAGTGGCAACCATGGCTTTATGCTTCTTAGCCCACTCATGCCACGCCTCCTCAATAGGGCAGAGAACTGTCAAATCATGACAATAGGTGACAGAAAGCCATAGAATGTCGTCAACATACCGCTTCCTTGCAACTTCATGATCCTGGTCCGAACACAAACCGCACGAAGCCATGTGCACGAAACCATGTGTGTTCCTCACAGCCGAGGACAGCACTTGCCGCAATTTTGCTGAGCAGCCGCAAAGACCAGGCAGTCATCCGAGTCAAATCTCAAAGGGACGATTTCATGCTAACACCCACAAGTAGGCTACAAAACCCGGTAAACCCAAGTTGTGGTAGTTGGAAACCCAGGCGTTTAGGGATTTCTCTATCTAGTAAATGGATACAACTTGTAAGGACATATCATGGTATTGGTTGTTCAGTGGGCGGACCCCTCTATCAGTCAACCAACCAGTGTTAAATGGACATCTACAACTCATATGTCGGTTCTGCGTGGGATTTGCAGCTCGTAGCTTATCGTAATTTCCAATCATCTATACAGGGCAACATATCCCCTACTGTCATCACCCAACCATCATTTATCTTCACTTACTGATCAATAACATCTCCATATATTCAATGGTTGGAACCCAGGGGTTTAACGCGAATCTTGCGCTTTCAGACAACCACCCGCAAAATCTTGAGTGGGTTGTAACATATACATGCATATACATACATACATACATACATACATACATACATACATACATACATACATACATACATACATACATACATACATACATACATACATACATACA
>BGPT01001927.1:13796-42782 GCA_003297045.1 Symbiodinium sp. clade C Y103
ATACATACATACATACATACATACATACATACATACATACATACATACATACATACATACATACATTACATACATACATACATACATACATACATACATTACATACATACATACACATGTATATGTCCATATAATTTCCTCTATATCCCAATGATATTGCTTTCGAATCCCATATGTTGCTTGCTGATCCATTGATAGATGACTAATTACTAAGCAACATGTAAATTGATCTACTGTTTTAAAATTCATTCTACCAATAAAAGGTTCAACCCACTTTAAAAAATGATAAATTATCATTGTCAATCCCACATTTTCAGCAAACATCACATTGAGTTGGCTATATATTAAACTATATCCCAAGTAGATCCCCACTTCCCACTACTCTTGGCTAGCGAATTTCCATTAAATCTCTACCTAGACCCCACTAAATCCCATGATATTGTCCCACACCATCCGATTTTCATCCAATTTTCATAGGTAAATCCCCATGTTCCTTAGGTAAATCTCCACAAATCCTCGAATTTTCCAGGTCAAACTCATCCGGACGTGGTACATTCCAACCTCCTCCATCTCCCCCAGCAGCGCGCCAGGGCTGTCAGCTGTATTTCACAGCCTCAGTCGCTGAAGATATGGAGCTGGGAGATTTCAAAGGAAAAAAACTATAGTTATCCCTAGTGAACTATAAACGGATTTCTAAAACTTTAATTAGTGATTTCAGATCAATAACTATGGGAAAATTCAATGGTGATACATATCCATTTATTGATATTTGAATTCTACTGGGATTATGATGGGATCATCATGGGACTATCATTTCGCCCAGATTTTCAAATCCAGAAAAAAAACGCAGAAATACATAACATCTAAGACTTTGTAGCATTGAATCCAAAAAAAACACACGTGGTTTCACAAGCCAGGATGAGGCTCTAGCCTGGTGCTCAGTGATCGATCATATGTCCCGGATTCTTGGAGTTATTCACCAGTCAGTTCGTGAGATTAATACCTAAGAATACGAGGAGAAGTGATTAATTGCCAAGCTAAATGGCTATGGCTCAAAATTATTAACCCTATAATTGGTTGGTTTATGTTAATTGACCATTAAAAATGACCATTTCGGTACCATAATTTTGCGCCATAGCCAAACGACAATACTTCACCAAACAAAAAATGTTTGGTCAACGATGATTTCTCCACCAGTCATCACTTGTGACTTTGGCCGGGGGTCGTAAGGTGGTGCTCCGCCAGTTGGTCTAGTTGTAAGCCCACTTAGCGAACAAACTATGGGGCACCACCTTGTCTTTGTGAATGCCTCAAGTACCAAGTTTTGATGGCTGAAATTCCAATCTTATTTTACTAAATGAGTGATAACCATGGTTGCATGCCAACTATGCGCTATGGAATGGTTGATCAACTTTTTCATCACCAACCCGTGACACCAACCAAGAAATATAGGATATTCTAACCAAAACCAGCAAAATCATAGATTACCTGCTTGGCAGGGTTGCTCCCAACACGGAAAACATTGTTTCGCATTGGAGCAACCCTGGTTTTTCCCATTTACATCTCATTCCTATTGTACCACGCTTCTTCTTGCTTAAATCCCCTACATGGGGCTTCATGACCACTTGAGGAATGTTGGACTCGCATTCTTTGAATGTTTGAGACTAACCTTAGATATTGAGTGGGAAGCTGTGCTTGTCGAATTATCCCATGAACCAACCCAAAACCACCCAGTACTTGGGGGGTTGAAGTTCCACTCAGTAGCTGGAAAAATTGGTCATAGTAAGCTGGGGTTGTGTCCCAATTTATAAGGACTATAATGTGATACACCCAATCAACCTACCAGGTGGGGATGGGTTATAGCACCGATAAAGATGGTGATTTTGGGGATGGTTTATTATTGGGTTTACCACATTAATTGTTGAATTATACTCCATTGTATTCCAATTGTGGTTGGTTGTAATGCGCATATCTGTGGGTTAGATGCCATAATAATTCCACTATAATACCAATGATGTTCCAATTTATAGTACGGTTGGGTTGCAGTTCCACTTATGAATGGATATATTAGCATAGTTATAGAGCTTATATCCCCATTTGACAGGATTATTACCATAGTTATACCATATTATACCAATCAATGATACCAACTGCACCTGCTGTGGGGTGTGTTGTGACGTACGGCAGGGTCCATCTTCACTGTTTTTGCCACCGCCACTCTGGATCGGTGGCTTTTCCTTGTCTGAAAGTGATTGGAAGGTGGAGGATTTGTTGAAAATAAGGTACCTTTTATTCATTGGATTGGTTTAAGGGAAAATTTACAGGAAACCATGGATTTTCCCATCAAATATAGAGGTTTCCTGTAAAATTTCCCATTAACCAATCCAATGATTTATACCTTATTATACCTATCTATACCTTTTCCTATTTATTGCCATGTGGGTTTGTCTGAAAATAAGGTACCCGCAAATCCACTGTTTAATCATCATTTTTCGTATTCAAATGGTCATTTTTTTTGGGTATCCATCATGTTCAAACAAACCAACATAATTCTGGTTGGATACATATCCCATATGATCTCCCCTAAATCTGATGAAAATTCATGAAATCCCAATTTTATCTGAAGGTTTCCCTGACAGACTCGGGGCATATGCTCCAAGAAGCCACTTTCTCATGCATCAAACTTGCACCGTGTTCGTAGTAGTCCTCTATGGACATCCAAAGGTCCTCATGACAAGGGGAAGATCCCACTGAGCAGTGTCAAAAACCATGTCGTATGTTATATCATCATCATAACATACTTATTTGAGACACATAATCACAATTGTAATGACATAATACTTATCACAGTTGTGACATAATGAAACATAATAACACAATTGGAACATCGGATGTAACATCTATAATAAACATATTTGCTATAATAGTTAATAGAAATATGTCTAATGATAATGTTGTATTTTAGTTCTGTTAACAAAAATGTGGGATGGTGGTATACCCTCTGGTAATCAAAAGTGCCTGGCTGGAAAGGCCGGGCCCCCATAAATGGAGCATTGTAGCTGGGAAAACCATCTATAAATGGTGGATTTCCAGCAAGCCATGTTTGATTTCCAGAGGGGAAACGTTGACAACATGTTTAAGAAGGCTGTTGAACTATTATAATCATCATTAAACATGTTTAAAATCCCACAATAGTCCCATTTGACTGTACTATGACAACCATGAAACAAAGAATGGATTCCTCGTTCGAATCCCACCCAGATATCAATCATTTTGGATATAGTTTATCACCATAAAACGGCCTCTACAAAGATGAAACATCACCAACACAGTCAACCACTTAAATAAAACAGCTAAAGAAACATCACCCAACCATCATTCTTTGGCGCAACTTAGTACGCATCCAAAATCAGACATCTTGGCCTATTTTTGTAGTGCCGGCCTGTGAGTGTTTTCATTCAGCCATAAAATCATTGCCATCATTGGTCGACCTTTGAACCCGCCATGTCTTTCGATACGACCCTCTGGTAATTTTTCGGTTTGCCAGTTGCAAAGGCACCATTGTGAAGAGGAAAATGATAATGTTTATTGTCTAGTATATCTCCATACACAACCATCTTTTTTGGAGAAATTCACGCACGTTTCTTCCAAACAAATAATCCAGCTAGGCAAGTTATACCTCCATATCTAACCATAGAATAGCCATAGGGTTCCATGTTTCCAACAGGAAGGGCCCCCTCAGTTGAAAGTTGGTTTAGACCCATCTTGGTCAAGTCGCATTGCTTAATTTACAACCCCATCTAAGTGTAGATATATCATGATATATCCAGCAATAAATCCTACTTTGCCTAGGTATGCGCTAATTTACCCATTGTTTCGGGGGCCTTTCCCATATATCTTTCCACAAATCTCCATCAAATAGACATAAGGTTCTATGTTCCGGATATATGGATATATGTGATATGATATTCACATGAGCAGCGTTCAATACCCTTGCCATTCCATTATATTGGTTGATTAATATGGATTTCCCAACTCATGGATCATGATAATCCCCATTAGATTGTCTAGCAGTACAACCCCCAAACTAATCATCAAACACCATTTATCAACTGTTTAGCCACATCAATTTTCATCGCAAAACACTCTATAAAAAACTGGTTACTCCCCGATTCACCCACTACAACTTGGATTTGCTTACGGAGCACCCAAGAAAACAAATCGCCCTTTATAGATTCACCATTGCTAGTGGATTTTCGGGAAAATATGGGAAAATAACAAATCATCTTCGGCAAATCCCCCTAGATAGCTAAGTTAGTTTATAGTTCCAATGACTATGCTTTATGATACTCGTAACTATAGTATTCATGGGGTTTATAAACCAACAAACATCACTTGGAGGTCCCACATTGTATTAAACTATAGTGAACTCTATCCACCCGGCTGGAACATCCGCATCACACCACCTCTTGCATCTCGCGTAAGGATGCAAAGACTTGACCTCCAGCCCACACAGCGCCTGGAAAAACGGCTGAAATGTGTCGGCGTGAACAAAAAACGGCATTTTCCGTAGGGAAATTCTACAGAAACCCGTGGTTTTCCCCACAAAGAGTAAGCGTGGTTTTCCCCATCACGTGTGGAGGTTTCCTGTAATTTTCCCTTAAACCTATCCAATGACATATCCTTTGTACGAAGGAAATAGTGGAGTCACTTTATTAAATGGGAATGTCTGGGCTAGAAATATTGCAGAATAAGAATGACACACACATACATATATATGTTTATCTTCTTTTGAACAGGTTGGTAACACATCATGAAAAACCTTGGAAAAGCTGCTGGCAAACAGATTATGTTTCATGGCGTTTCGATGTTTTTCGGGGTTACCTACAAGCATGATGTTGCTGTCACGAGTGAATATATGCGCCCAAATTTGGATAGTTGATATTATACCAGACATTGCCAACCTGCAAGCGGCAAATTAGATGCTAATTGCAAATGCCAAATAAGTCATGTTATTTCGATGGGCATCAAATATCCTTCCCCTGGCAGCTGGAAATGAACCCCCTTGAACTAACCAACCAGGGTCTCGCCAGCGCCTTATCAAACCAAACGCAGTTCATAGTCTATGACATCGAGTTGTGGAACAGGTTTAAGCAGAGGTTCTGGGGGCGCGCTCAGCATATCACATATATATATACACGTGTATATATATATATATATGTATATATATATATATGTATATGTTTATACAAATAATTACAGATATGATATTCCCATTTGTTGCAACGGATAAAACACACCAAACTATGCAAGGCCAGTGACGATGAGTTTATCGATTTATTACTTTCAATCCAACATTCTGATGCTTGAATCCCAGTGTGTAACAGGTTAGATCCCAATGTTCACAAGTTACCCTCTGGTAAACTAACATAGCTATTGAAAATAACCATTTATAGTGGATTTTCCCATTAAAATTTGTGATTTTCCATAGTTATCTTAGTTTACCAGAGGGTAACTCCAATTTTTTCTTGGTTCAAACACGCATTTTCAGCTTTGAATCGCAATGTTCCAAGTGAATCCACTATCCTGGTTATAACCCCTCATGAACTTCCCATGAAACCCCATCAAACCATATTATATGTAGCTATATTCACATATTCCCATAGCTAAACCCCATTATATAACATTATATACCGATATTCAATGGCTAATTTGAAATCCCTCACAAAAATGTATATGGTTGTTCGAAAGTTCCCATTAACATCCCCATAAAATCCCATGAAATCCGTGTAAAATTCGATTCATTCCATTTATCTGGATAACGTGTACTTTTTCACTACCCTGAAATAACTCCACTGATCTTCTCTTCATCCGGCCCCCCTGAAATAGAGCCAGGGATGATCCCCCCTCACCATGATGCCAGGGTTCGGTCACAGTGAGGTCACTATAATTTGCCCAGATTAAATTTCATTATATCCCCATATTGTTGATGATATTTCCAGTAGATCCCCAATCACATCCCATTTAAAATCCCATTAAACACCATGCTGTTCTGTTCAACGCCGGGGCGCTAATCTGATCTTTGCTCTTCAGCACGCGGATGTCGCACTGCGCCGCCACAGGCGCATAATTCTTCAGCTCCCGTGCGAGGCGTTCGCCTTGAGACATTCAAGGCGCATGCTTTGGAGTGCATATCAATGGTTAAAATCACCATAAATTGGGAACTGGGCTTCCTTGACTTTGGTAAAATCTATCCACTTAACTGGAACTGCACCTCCAAGTAGAACTTGAACTTTGGGATCTGCACTATGGTTCTTTCACAGTTTGCTATGGAAAATCTCGATTTTACCACGTAAATATAGGTGAATCTCCGGAAAGTCAACGGATGTAGATGGAGGCATACTGTGCTGATTTGATTGAAAAGTCTGGTGCGCTTACAGGTGTGTATATAATATGAATGTGTATCTACTTTTAAATGCAAGTATATGGATACAGACGAGTTGGACAATATACATGCGTATAGTAACATATGATCTATATTAAATATATATATACACATTATCTATATTATACATATAATTATATATAATTGCTAGTATATTATCTTAAATGTATCTATTCATATCTACTATGTCTACGTATGTTGTTTCTGTACACATATCTTTCTAGACATGTATAGAAATATTATACGATTGCCTACGATCACTATGAATGGACTGAGTCATATGTCTCCTAGGATTGGATGTCCCTATATATATATATTATATAGATATACCCTCGGGTTATTTAACATAGCCATGGAAAATGGCTAATTTTGGATGATTCTCCCAGCTAGAAACCTCCATTGATAGGGGATTTCCATGGCTATGGCAGTCATAACCAGAGGGTTTATGGGGGGTAATAACCATGCTTTCAACTTTAGATTTTCCGCCCATTCCTCTTACTAATTATATTCCCATCGAGATCCGATGAAAAGTCCCAATTTGAATTTAATTTGTAGAAAATGTTTTCATCATTCCATGGTACTGCAACTATACATCCCGGACTTACATGTTTGGCTGCACAAGCAGCCGAGGTGCCCAAGAGCAGCAACCACTTTTGCGGAATACGACAAGCGCCACACCTTATCCGCCACAAATTCGGCTGGGTCCTATTTTCACCGTTTGTTCAGAACACCGTCGAACCAGCGTTCCTTCCTGTTAGCTCTTTCTCCGCCTGCTCTTTCTCCGCCTTGGTCAACACCCGTGTCTCGCGGGTGTTTCTGTTTCTTGGTGCTGCTTCCACCTCGCTCCTTGATCACAGCAGGCGTCGACACAGGCTACGCCAAGCAAAGCTTGTGCGAGGATTGGCTTCCCCTCACCTCTCAAAATCAATTGCAGGCATGACCTGATTGAGGCGGGCGTGGCTCAAACCTGCGGGCAAGAGTCCGTCAGTCTTCGCCGTTGGATCCGACAAACGCGTGCACCGGAGTGCGGCCTCTTGTCGTGCAAGCGACTTTGCTTTGATCACCTCTAAAGCAGACGCTGTCACGGAGGAAGTCATGGCACTGCACGAGAGCGAAAATGTAGGCAGGAGAGCCGGGCATTCCTATCTATCAAAAATCCCACTATATCAAATTTGGACTTCAAAATGTCTCAGCACAATATGGGGATGAACAATGCATCGTCTCGATTAAATTTAATCATTTACATTGGATCTACCTCCAAGTATAGCTACGAAATTCTGTTGGCCATCATAGCTGGGAAAATGATGATAATTCAGAAACCGTCACAAGTTTTCATATGTTGGTTTGGACACATATCCAAATTATATTGCCAATAATATCATCAAAGGTTGTTCTCCATGATGTCCACATCACATTGCCCTTATAGATGGTTAAATCTAGGAATCTAGTCCTATGTCTGTTGGTTTCCCATTATATGTGATTATTCCCAATTGTCGTCCAAGAATTTAGGGAATTCCCTGAGTATAGATGGTTACATTTCATTACAGTATATTCCCCATTGTATTCTCCGACATATCCCAATGATATACCCTATATATCATATATCCCATTGAATTCCCTATCATCAATGTTTAATGCCACTGTTGTTTGGATGCCACCATTTTTCTACCAATCCAGGGTGGGCCATTGCATCCAAGCAGCTGAAGCCTGGAAACATGGTGCAACCTGCGGCAGGTTTCACGCGCGTGTCAACATACATATGCCTCCCTTTCCTGGAAAGGTTGGTCCCATGGGGAGTAGCATATTTATACATATAGTTTGTGTATATATATATATATATACATAGTGTGTCTATATATACATGTATACATTTGTAGTATCTTATATAATCTTATATATATATATAGTTGGTATCATTTATGTAAATAGGTTGTATAGTATGTATAGATATGTATATACACACAGTATCTATATAGTGTATATGTATAAATGCATAGTGTGTAATATATATATATATACATACATATATACATATATATATATATATATTTGGGTCCGGTATACATGATATGTATATATATAGTTTGTATAAAGATATAGTATCTCATGATATTAAGTGAGGGTCGTATTATATGATACATGTAATGATAAAACAAGACGATTACAGGAACCAACACTTGATTGAGGATTGACTATGATATATTACAAGGCGATGCCCCCCAGTGAAGTGTGTTGGTTTTTCTAAACCCATAAGTATTTCATTTATATCCCTCACAGCCACTAGGTAAGCAAGCTATAAATCAACTTAGATCTCTAGGGGGCCTCACCCAGCCGAACTGGGGGGACATCGGCATGGCAATGTGAAATCGGGCTTTGCTTCCCTGTGAAACGTCCCTGGGTGAATTTTCCCCTTTTGTGGGAGCGTTCATCTGATTTTAATATCTAAACTTCCCCTTTCTCAGCAACTTCCTCCTGGCCTCTCAAGGCTTTCCCACGATGCTGTTTCGGATTTTTTTCATGCTTTGCTCCGATCAGGCGATCTGATAAGCCTAAGGTTTGTAGATAAATCTATATATAGCTATCCTCCTGCAAACTGACATACGTGTGAAAAACTTACCATTTGAAGATCATTTTTCTGGCAAACCAAGGATTTTCCACATCTTTTTGTATGTTTACCAGTAATGCCATTAGCAACTTATAGCTGGTGGGAACTAGCGTGTAAGTTTTCTTTGAAGCCGTATCCGTAGACTTCATGTTTGTTTCCCATGTCCCCTTGGCTTCGGTTTCGAAACAGAGCCAGAATATAGCAACCCCCAAAATGGATAGAACAATTGGACGCCTGGAAAAAACGAAGTTTACAAGCCATCTATCACATCCTGGAGCCATCTGACTTTTGTTTGATTTTGTTTGAGATCCCTTCAAGGGTGTACGAAGCAACGCTTGCTGGATGAATCACAATCATTCACCAAGCTGAGCTAAGATAAAGTCATTTTTGGACAAGTTCCAGGGTTTAACATAAATACAATGCCGAAAAATGTCAAACTCAAAACCATAGTAATACTTGGGCTTGGGACAACCAATAACACTAGTGGCTTGATCAACAGCTATTGAATAAACGGTAATTAAGCAGCAAAGATGCTCCATATACCCACTGGTAATCACACCATTTTAATGGGAAATCCACTATAAATGGCCATTTTCAATAGCTATGTTAGTTTACCAGAGGGTAGCAACGGATTAAAGTACACAACCTCTCCATTCAAGGTTGACCATAGCCGAGAGTAGGAAATCGCCATCTGCATATGGAGGTTTCCTAAGTCATGGGCCAATGGGGGTACCTCAAATCATCCAACTCATGGATGACCATTTTAGTCTTGAAACCCATTTGTGCAAAATCCCGCATTGACACCTCCATATGGCAGATTCTGGACTAAATCTGATATGCTTCCAGTCCACAGGTATCAGGTTTCTGGAAAGTGACAACTGAGAAAACGATCTGGATCACGTAACAAATTGTAATCGATCATCCCAGAATCGTAGGTTTTTGATGAGGCCAGGGTGAATTTTCCCATGGACATCCATGGATATCATCCTTGAAATTAATTGGTTGGTAACTCTTAATCCCATCCATGTAATATTACATACCCCCCATATGGTCCTCCGAAATGAGTGGATTCAACGTGATTCAACACTCGGAGGCATTTGATATTACCCTCTGGTAAACTAAATAGCGATTGAAAATGGCCATTTATAGTGGGTTTTCCCATTAAAAATTGTGATTTTCAATAGCTATGTTAGTTTACCAGAGGGTAGGGGGAACGGATTACTAAAATGCACATCCACGTACTTGGATCTGCATCCCAGTTCGTACGTGGGCAATAACCAACCCCCAGGTGCAAGTGGGATCTACAGCAGTTCCGCATGGCTTATGAAGCACTACTTGGGACGTGATGATCATTGGGTAAATAATCCCAACTGCCACAATCCAATATATTTATGATAGTAATCCCATTGTATCCCATTATAATATCCAATAATATTTATCACCAATAATATACAATATGAATCATGTTCAGTTGGATATTGGATAGTAAACATGATTTATATTGGTGATATATCCCAATTGCATCCCATTGTATGCCTATATTGCTTGGTGAAATCCCGATCCCACCTGCCAGGATGATGGCCACCAGCCTCCTGAAAGAACCACGTTCGCCATCAAGGTCTTGCGGATGTCGACTTCACATCTGCTAATGCCTAGCGAGGAGAGACGTTCCAAAGTTTCCGGATGAGGATGAGGATAAGTATCCTATATATAGTCAGTTTTGGAAAATCACCATTTGAGTTACGGAAAATAAATATTTGAGCTATGATATGGAAAACACATATTTTGCTGTTTTCCGAAATAACCATAGTATTTTCCACTCATCCATCAAATTATGGAAAATTCACCATGTTAAATAGGTGAAACATCTATGAATGGGCTATTCATTTTCCATGACTATGAAAGATATGTTAGCTTACTGGATGAGATCCAGCTAGAACAAGTGATAGATATAGGATTAGACTTCGATGGGCCATGGACTTACTTAACTGGTCAATCACTGGGTTATACCCACCTTTCAACTGGGTTGTATTGGGTTTTATATGTTTTTATCCAAGCTATGAACCAGTTAACTTCCTCCATCGCCCATCTATTTATGGGAATACATTACTTGTCATCAAATTTCCCATGATATTGTATACATCACATATTAATACATATTAGAAGTATCCTCCCTCCAACTTGCATAGACCCCGCCAAATCGGGGCTTCGACCACCGATTTGTCTATGCTCATCTTTTCTCCAGAAGCCCAGTTTGGATTGCTGCTGTGGGTCGAAACCTGCTAAGGATTTATTGAATCCCAAGACTTGCCAGTTAAATCACACCGCTGCAGTCACCATTCTTGTTGCGGAAGTCTTTTTTGTCAAATCGCAGTTTTTCATGATTGAATCCCGCTTTTGGGTCGAAGTATAAATGCATTTCTGAATGACGATTGAATTCACACTATTGAATACTATTGAATGATTGAATGATTTAATCAAAACAAATTTTCAACCCTTTGTTTTTTGCTGTTCGTTATATCATGTGAACTCGCCATTTTGTTGGGTAAATCTCAAGTGCCTGGCTTCAAATCTTGACCGACACGAAAAGTTCTGCCTTTTTGGACGATTGATCCCTATTCCTAAGCGAAACCTATAGCCGTAGAGATGATGCTCAAATCTGAACATTTTGACACATCACTAAATTAACCTCTGGTAATTTAACATAGCTATGGAACACCAACTATAAATGGTCATTTTCAATTAAATGACCCTCTGGTAAACTAACATGGCTATGGAACATCACCATTTACAATAGGCAAATCCACTGGATATAGGCCATTTTCAATAGCCATGTCAAATTCGCAGAGGGTATTCCATGATATTTCCACTGTATTTCCGCTCCTGCTGGATCAATCCACATTTCTGTTGGGCTTTTTGTTACCCTCCGGTGTCATCAAACATGGCAATTGGAAATCTCCTACAAATGGAGGTTTTAATGGGAATTTTCCCTATAAATGCTGGATTTTCCATTGCTATGTTTGATTACCTTTTTGTTAGGCGTTCTGGGCTGCCGCGCTGTCCCAGACCATGCCAGCCACACCCGCACATTCCTTGGAGATGGTTTAGCTGCTTTACACAAAAAACAGCAAGGTGGAAAGAAAGACAGCCGGATGTTTCTTTGGTATGATTCACTGGATTGGTTAAAGGGAAAATCTTAACCGGAAACCATGGTGAAAACCCCATCAAATATAGAGGATTCCTCTAAATTTTCCCTTAAACCAATCCAGTGTATGATATGTACCCTGGGGTTATTCAACAGTTTGCCATGGAACACCACCATCTTTAAGAACGGTAAATCACCATGTTTATCATCTATAAATAGTCAATTTTCCATGGCTATGTTAAATAATCACAGGGTATATTATATATAATGCATATGTGGGGGTTTCCCAAAATGGGGGTACCTAAAAATGGATGGTTTATAATGGAAAATCCTATTAAAATGGATGATTTGGGGGTACCCCTATTTTAGGAAACCTGAAACATATATAAATGCCTGGCGAATGTCAAATTGTTCCTGCCGCCTGATTCCATGGGGCTTCAGCGCGGCCGTCCGTGGGTCCATTGGGTTTGTTGTCTATACGTCCATTTTCCTTCCATAAATCACTGGATTGGTTGATGGGAAAATTTACAGGAAACCATGGTTTTTACCATCAAATATAGAGGTTTCCTGTAAATTTTCCCATCAACCAATCCATTGAATAAACGTCAGAAGCATGGCTTCTCCACGCAAGTTTGTGGAACTGCATTGCAAGCACAAAATATTGGGGACGCCCATTCTCAGCGCAGCACTCAGCGGCGGAGTAGCCGCCTGCTGTCCGACAAAGTCACGTGCTTTGCTAGGGACAGTCAGCAGAAAGGGGACGCCCATGGTCCTCGTTGATGAAGTCATACTGAAATGGATATCCTCTGCTGTAAGCAGTGTCTGTTCCGATCTGAAATGAAGCCACTCTCGCAGGGACAATGGCAGTGGGCTGAGACTCAGCAGTGGGCTGAGACTCATCAGGCTGGTTGGCCATGTATATATTGTGTATATTTGAAGCCGGTGGTTGGTACCACCAAATATAAAGATATAGAAAATACAAGATCTCCAATATGGCTCATAGACAGGATCTCTCCAATAAATCTACATCGCACAGGACCTGGATGTCACTAGTGGCTACATGCAGTTACTGCTACTTGATGGCTGCAACAAACGACTACTCCCTTAAGATCATCGCACGATTAGGCACTGAATTGAAACAGATGACGTCTTAGCGTCTCAACATTCATATATCCCCACGAAACATCCCATAATCTGTGTTGGTCAGTAAGTCTTCCTATCATAGGGTATAAGAATCTCCAATAAACTAGTTGGTAAAACCCTTATATCAAATTTCAATGGCTAACTTAAACCATATCTCGGCCACCTCTTAGTAGATTTCAATGGCTAGCATGGCAGCCATCAGCTGCGGTATTTTTCATGGCTCACTGCTCCAAGAATGAGTGACTCCTCAAGCCAGCCAAAAGAATGGATGTCCCACTTAGTAAATGGGTCAAAAACCACCAGTTAGATTAATCGAATGTCCCCACTTATGGGATCATATGGGTCATATATGGATCATAAACCACCGCGGGCAATGCACATCCACAAGTGGGTTTGGGGGCCCGATTACTAAAGCGATGTATAAACAATGTCAAAGTTGCCTAAAAATACCGTTCCCAAACCTTGTCTTCGCTGTGATAGACCACACTTTACAGGTTTTTTTCAGTCTGAATCTTGGATCGTGTGGTAAATCCATGTAAATCCAATCATAAACCGTCCCATTAAGTTTAGAGGTCATTTTACCTCCCGAATAGGGTTATACCTGATGCCATAAACATCCATCGGGGATGGTTGATGGCATTGGTTTTACCATTATCTTGACAACATTCAGTTTCTAGTAGAATTTCTAGCTGGGTAGTCTATATCATTCCCCAGTCATCCAAGGTTGACCTGGTCGTCTTGGGCGAATACTTTCCGCTACCTCTCGCACTTTGGAAGTTGTTTTGGGTGTGTCTGAAGATATGGTATACTGACCTCGAAGTTTGCAATTTGAATGAGAAAAGTGACAATCAACATGTTCAACTATCAATTTTTTGGAGGGTACCCTGTTTCAAACAAAACCTATATTACTATGTTCATCTATTTTCCTTCACAAAATGAACGTTCATGGTGAGGCCAACTTTGCCACCAAAAAAATGTGCATTAGTCTCTGGCCTAACTGTTTGGTATGGTAGAGCTGATCCATTTAGTTTGATGATTTCCCTACATGTCCTATTAACAATTGTGTTTTCCCATGACTTTCCATTGTTATGGCTGATCTTACCTGCAAAACATGCCAAACCCCTTGGTTGAGCATCAAAATAAATATCTAGTAACTATAATTACTATAAGTGTCTATCTACATTAGCCATAAAGTACAAGTATATCAAATCCGTTGGAAATTAGAATGGCTAAGGTGTCCCTCCACAGGTGACTCACTGTAGATATGCCCACCATAGACCCAACAGTTATTTTACTTAGATATGGGGTTTCTTGAAATATGGGATCCCCAAGTCACCATGAGTTTCAAGATTGAATTATACTGAATTGGTCCAATTCTAGATGATTTGGGGGTACACCCATTTTAAGAAACCTCCAAATAGTTAGATACGTGTATGGCTCAAAATTATTAACCCCATAATTGGTTGTTTATATTAATTTCCCATTAAAAATGACAATTTTTGGTACCATAATTTTGAGCCATAGCCATATAGTTAGATACTATACCCCGCACCCAGGTTTTTCCCCAGTGGTTTTCCATGTCCGCCAAAATTCAAGGCCGACAAGGCCCGGGTTGAACAATGCCTCGGGGCATTTCCATCTCTCGTCCTGCAACCTGGCGTACCGGTGGTGCTGGCCATGCTGCCAGTGGAGTTTTGGTTTAACACATGGATTTCGTCAAAAATACAAGGTGCCCCCCTACTTAGTGAAGTTGGTTTCAAAGTAGGTTTACTAGGGTTTGAGTAAATATATTCCATACTGTAAGTTGGTTCATGTTGACCCATGTACCTATGGATCTATCCATCATAAACCCAACAGATATTCTATTTATAAACCAACTCAACCACCTTGTAGAAAAGAACATTAAGTATCTATCCGCCCAATAGATCCATGATATGTTCCCACATTATCCATTTTTTTGGTAGGTAAATCCCCATAAACATGAATTTGATTCAGATGGCCCGCAAAAATATACATCAATCCCTGTAGATTCTCTTATTGGTGGCGTCTTCAGCAGATCCAAGTAAAGCTCTAAGTTTTCCAATGTAAAATCATCCCACTTTTCCCTGGAAAGATCTTTACTGCCCAATGGAACATCGCTGGTCCCGGTGGGCTCGCCGAGGCACGTGATGTTGTCACCGTTGGGCAGGCGGAAATCCTTGAACTCCGCCACCCCTTCCCTCGGAAAGGTACGCGACAAACGCGGAGCCGGAGAGCCGGAAGGTCAAGTGAGGGAACAAACATGCTTGGATCTAACATGAAATAGAGGGATTATTCATCAAGAGACGGGGGGTTCATATTTTTTTATAATTTATAATGATGGGTAAAAGAATGATGAGGTTACCCTCTGGTATATTAACATAGACCCTGAGAATAGCTATTTTTAGAGGAAACTATATAATCTTCCAATACCTATCTGCCAGGGTCTATGTTAATTTACCAGAGGTTTAGTAAGACTGAATTTTTGTATCAATCATACGGCTGGAACATCGCGATGTTTTGAAGGCGCATCCTCCCATTGGGCATTGCTCACTTCCTTGGATCATGTGTTCCCGAAAGCAACTGATGGGGTGCTCCGTTCATGGATTATGACAACGCCGTGTATATTGGATAGTGTGACCCCCATATAATCATCAATCAACAAGGGTTTTGAACACTGCTCATGCGTACTTTCACAATCTTTTGGAGAGATTAGAGCTTTGTATATTGGCTGCGAGCGTCCAAAATGGGTATCCAGGTTCACCGTTGTTCCTCAAACTTGGCAAAAAACATAGAAATGGAATGCGTTCCCTCACAGACTGGCCCCTATGATTTGAATATCTTGAAAGGTCGGCCCTGAAACGCTTCCAAGACGACTTGAGAAATCAGCATATCATATCTGTCACTAGAGACAGTGACTTCCAGCGCATGATCCTAGACTCCAATTCTTGGTTCCATTTTGAATTTGCATTGCTAGGATCTATGCTCATGGCTTTCAGCAAACCTTTCAATCTAGAAATCCACTGCCCAGTCCACCATATTCAGTGCGGGGAAGGTGGCATTTCCACCTATGTCGGGAAGAAAGATCAAGTCCACTCCGAGGACCTTTCCGGGCTGGTACGTCTTGGGTATGGTGGCCAAACGACTTGGCTTGGGCTTTGGGTTAGCCTCACAGGCCGCCCATCGAATGATCTCACCCTTCACCCGGGCCATGCTGAGAGCCTTTTTCGCCACTGCGGGCGTCGCCGCTCTGGGCGCTCTGGGCGTCATTTGGCCTTCTAATGGTGTTTATGTGTATTTATTTGTTTTTATTTGTTTCAGCAGCAGCAACAGCAGCAGGCTGCTGCATCTTCCTTCTCTTGTTTCCAATCTCCGCCATGTCCTGTTTCTGCTCAAAAGAGGGTGAAAGCCTACTGGAGCTCCATCTCGATGTGCGAGGGCTCCAGCTGCAACCAAAGCTTTCCTTCTCTGTCTAGGTTCTTGCACTCATTTTCCCCTACAGTCTTTGTGGGGCAATTCAATTCGTCTTTGCCAAGCTAGATCCAGATACACCTTTCAATTTCCCTGGAAACATGACTGTTACATACTGTTACGGTGCGGGTGTGAAACACCATTTTCACCAACATATCAAGTGACGTTGCTACAGCAGAAATGTTGGTCCATTCTTTGGTGCCTTCCCGGATGCAAGCTATCATTTATGGTGGGTTTTGCCAGTGAGATTGCAATCATCTACCAATATTCATATCAACGAATTCATCTAAATAGCTCGAGGGTCGGCTTACCTACTGTGGTAAATTCAATAACTGACCATGTCCAATTTCCCAATGTTTTTTGTCGGAGGTATTATAAACGATGCTGGCGAATCTTGGAAACGCAACAATCTTTGGTTGGCTAGTAGGCTAGTAAATGCCCTCATATGTCTAGGGTACTGCAGGATTTGGAGCTTATTATGTACGACTTGAACAAATGCATTTGTTTGGCCACAGAGCGGGCCCAAAATGTTTTCCCTTTTTGTGCCATGGTTTTTTCAAACAAATTGGCCAACAAGTGCCAACCCCTTGTGTCGCACCAAAAACCCTTTCCCCGTACTGCAAGATACCCCCATTGTTTTGATTCGGGGGTATCAACAATCTTCTGGGGCATAGATTAACAGTAGATTCTAATCCCTGATTGGTCATATCATTGTTACATATGGAGGTTTCCTAAAATAGGGGTACCCCTAAATCATCCATTTATAGATGGATTTTCCATTACAAATCATCCATTTTTGGGTATCCCCATTTTAGGAAACCTCCATATACCCATCACATTCCCACGGTCTACATGGCCAATCTTAGATGCCATCCATTTCTTGCGGGTGCCCAACCAAGGTTGATCTAGATATCAATCCCAATCCTGTCCACTGTATATTCATTATTTCATTTGGGTATAAGTATGTCTCAAAATTGGGCACCCCATAATCCAATGGATTGATATCATCTAGTTCTTCGCCACTGATCTGAAAAAAAAACATGTCAAAACATGTGTTAAACTAAGTTTGAAGGTCCATTCCCCACTTTGTCCAAAACCAATTTCTTAGATCCAGTCATGTCATGAATCGCAAAACCCCACTACATCGCTCGGGTCGAACAACTAAGCATTTTACCCAAACAATTGCCAATTCCATGTGGGTGCGGATGGTCAAACATAGAAAACCCCCGAACCAACACAAACGGGCAATGCATGGGGCTCTCATTGGACGAACGGAATCTTCACCTCAGATGGGGCGCAACACCCACAACACGAATTCCCCTGATGCGGTCACAGGAACTCACTCGATGGATCTTGGCACACATAGCACAACTCCTCCTGCATATGCGGTACCGTGGTGGAAAACGACTGGAAACAAACAACGGCCCGACCATTTGTTTTTTTTCACATGGTTTCTTTTAGAGTGATGTTGGCTAGTGAAGATGTCCAAACATACCTAAATAACAGTGTTTCTGGAAAAAACATTTCATGAACGCACGTTTCCCCCATATCGAAAATAACTTCGCAATTTGAAATCTGAATTTGGCACGAAACACCTGGCAGCGAAAATAGTGAATTTAACAATTGACTGAGCGGACCAATCTGGCGGCCCGGCAGAACGTTGCATGATGGCAATTGTGTTAGAATTTGGAAAAATCATTGAAATCAGATTCGATCTCCGACCGTTGACCGAACCCCCTGGACAGCACAGATGCACACAGGAACTGTTTGGCTTCAGCCAACCCCAATAGTAGAACGGAAGGCAAAGCAATGAAACTAGAGCAATTCACGAACCCAGTCGCGATAGAGGTTGTTGTTTAGGTATGCAATGCCGCCATCACTTGGCAGCTGGAACTCCCTGTCCGGTGGTTTCATCACTTTGGTGAGTCTTGTCAACACATGGCGCAACAACATGGCAAATCCCACAGACTACAGACCCAGGAAAATAAGAAAGCGTTGGTGCTTTTGGAAAGGAACATGCCAATATCCAACCGCGGTTTAGTAAACAACTTGCACCTTGGCAGCTGTCCTTCATCTGTCGAGCTGCGTGTTGCTGCTCTGTAGTCGTTAGGCGGCATTTGTTCTGAAGGGCGGGCTGGAAGAAAATCCGACTTTGCAGCGGGTGGCTTTCAGGAAAGTTCCCACCGGCGCATGCTGCCTATTGCAGCGGCTACGATAAATCAACGGTTTTAAGGAAAGACTTCCGGCAGCAAAGAGGGCGGCACCACTAGTCTGAAGGCCTCTGTGGCGGAGTCTCTTTTTGGGCAACGGCGGTTTTGGTGGCTCCGCTAAGTTTGCATGGGCGTAGGTCAAATCTATTCGAAACCGGGCATGCGTTAAATAGAAAATGAATGCATGAAGAAATAAAAAAATTAGCAAATAGCTAAATTTTGTTAAATTTTTACATTCGCACGCAAGAAGATGTGTTCATATGAAGGTTTTTCTGGCTTTCCTAAATGCGGTATGCAAGGTATATATGCATATATTTATACGCCATGATAGCAGTCCTCTGATTACATGCCCTGCAGACTCAAAGCGGCGTCGTGTGCCAGTTGTTCGCCCGGGCCAGGAACATTCACGTTGACCAAAATGGACAAATCATTGAATTCACACTACCCCCTTGGTAAACTAACATAACTATGGACAAGCATCATTTTTAATGGGAAAATCAACTAAAAATCAACAAATATCATTCAATTCCCAGTATAGGGTTTGGTTTCCATTTGGCTAGGGGTCAAAATTATGGTACCAAAAATTGGCATTTTTAATGGTAAATTAACATAAACCAACCAATTATAGGGTCAAAAATTTTGAGCCATAGCCATTTGATGGGGATTCCCGCAATGAATCATATTTACCCTTTATTAAAATTCGTTTAATGATTTACCATGGAAAATCACAATTTGTATTGGGTAAATCACCTATAAATGGGCAAATTCCAATAGCAACCGGCTGAATTACCCATTCATAGTTGATTTTCGCATTGAAACCTCCATTTATGGGGATTGTCCATTACCATGTTTGATGACCAGAGGGAAAACAGGGTAAATAACCCCGTATTCATCAACCAGAAGGAGCCAAGTTGTCGCTGCAGGCTGTCAGAAGGATTTAGCCATTCCCAAATCAGAAATAAGCTCATTCTGGGGTAATTCCCGGAAGAAGCCAATATTTATAATGAGGTGGGGATGAGGTGGCTAGATATATATATATATACATATATATATATATATGAAGGTTTCCTAAATTGGGGGTACAGCACCCCTAGCCTAAATCATCCACTTTCTTCGGAGTTTCCATTATAAACCATCTATTTTGTGAATCCCCTATTTTTGGAAACCCCAGATCTACTCAGATATAACACACACTTTATTTTGTAAAGTAGGCCGACATGACACTGCGCTCTCTAATCTGCATGAAACAAGTGCTCTGTATGTCTGTGAATGCACTGCTTGGTAGTTCACCCCACTTGATGAAAAACGATTACAACCCAAAGCATATGTGAACTAAGCGGTGAACTTACCCTATACTTATAACATCTTATTTTGGTGGGTAAAATTAGATGTAACAACACCCATGTAAACAAAGTCCTGGAAAAAAACACCAAACAACATATCTTCCTGCAATTTTTCCCTGCAACCAGCGGATTCAGTGAGCATTCTGCACAAAACGAACCCAGTTGGATGGCCTTTCTGATGACCATGATGAGCCAATATTGCGATGCATCCCAGGAATTGCAAGTGATTTATAGCCAGTTGGTATATCGATCTACATCTATATCTATATCTATATCTAGATATATACATCTACAATATACATATTTGTATAATATATTATCTCATATATATATATATACATATGTATACTTGTATAGAAAACACTGTCCAACCTGCGGTGCTATTTATCAACCACTTGCAAAGTCTTGCGATGCACTGCAAAGTACAAAGCAACATATGCAGGGATGATGGAATGGGATACTAATCAGCAAACAATAGGGACTCTGATAGGGAAGATAGTGTAGTACAATACAGATATGAACCACATCAAATTCTCACAGAGATATTAAGGAACAAACATGCGGATATTTGCCACCAAAAAGTGATGGGGTGTACTCTGGATAAAGTACACCATTCCTGGAAAAGGACTCTTGTAGGGGATCCGGCAACTACTTTTCCCAGGAAAGGGACTATATCAGGCTCCTCTCAGAATTTCCAAGGGGACCTTCCCAAGCAACCTTCAGTTAAAGCGGGAAATGAAATTGACAGAGATCTCCAGACATGAACACCATCTATGGTGGATGTCATAATACACAAACCCACATCTCCAGCAATCCAAGTATTCTACGTATCTTACTATCCATCTACCTAACTAATTGGCTAACATCAAACTAACGAACAAACTAAATAATCTATCGATCCATCTATCCATCTATGCATCCAACAATCTATCCACAGATCTATCTTTTTTCACCCAACTGAATCCCCAAATTTGTTTACAGTCAGATTCTGTTTGGATTGGATACCTAGACATTACATCTACCCTCTGGTAAACTAACATAGCGAACTGGAAAATCACCATTTTTCATGGGAAAATCCACTATTTCTATGGCCATTTTCAATAGCTATGTTAGTTTACCAGTGGGTATAACATCTTGGAAACACGAGTTTAGACACCTGACCTTGGGGGATGCATGGCGCTATGTGCATATCCCAATTATACCATGAAGTTGTGCCAAGTATACATCACCAGTTGATTTTCAATCTTAAAATGGCTATGATTTATAATTAATGCGGCTTGTACAACATATTTTAGATTCATTTCAAATTATATATTTCGCCAACTACGACATCACCAGTTGATGTCCCCCTTTTTGATGGTTCACGCATGCCATATGCCAACCTCCATGGCCAAGAGTTTGCACATCCTTGGGCGCCCAACTGGGTGCCAGTTGGATTTGCTCTGCTTGAGGAACGACCAAAAAATAAAAAAAACTGGGATACATAGCTATTAGCTAATGGGATACTGCTGTAATGGGATATGTAACCTGTGTAAACCATAACTTTTTAATTCCTTTCCCTGTTAATAGAACAAACACCCACCAGAAACCATGGTTTAGTAGTGAATGGGGCCACATCTTTGGGATTAATTCGGGCTTTTGTTCGGAGTTTGATGGGAACTCACTGGGGATTTGACCGACTAATACTTGAATACCAGGGGGATACCAGCGGGATAATGTTGGTAAAACAAAGCCATAAACCATCCCCAATTTCACCATAAATAGGTGGTATAAACCCTTCCCAAATGGGTGGTTTATTATTGTTTTACCCACATTACCAACTTTAAATGATATTTACATGGAGGTTCATCCCACTTACTAATTCGTTCGTGATCTTAGCTACAATTTATATATTCTGGGGATACCCCCACGAAGCGGGGACTTCCGATCACACGCCTGATTTTCACCAGTTTCTAGCTCCATGATTGGGTGATCTGGGCATTGGGACCATGGTGAACTCACCCACACCTAACTTGGGATATGCCCCTACAACTATGATGAGATCGATCCACAAAAAGTTTCACTGGAAGTGCACCATGGATCAAACCTGGAGACAAGATGTCCTTCCCAAACATGTCCCTTGAAGTGAATCAACCTTGGTTGCAAGTCAACTAGGCGTTGAGCACAACTGGTGAATGCTACAGGATGCGTCCCCAAAGTTGTGTTGGTAAATTTAGTTTCATCAATACAATGGTTAGATTTTGATGTGGTGCACTCAAGAAGAAACCATCCTGCGAGGGTTAGAATGTGAACCACTTGGTGAGCAAACCACAAACAGTTTGATTTTTAGGTATCATGAATTGGGAATGGGATGGGTTCGATGGCCCATCATCCCTTGCCACCTATATCATATGTTCTGCATATGTTTGAAGATTTATATATTCATATATATATATATATATGTATATTCATCAGGTTATCGAACTGAATTGCATGGGAGGATATCTATGAGAAATTGCATGTTGATCCACACAAGTCAAATGAGGATTGTGTGATTGTGGAGGTATTTCCTCTCCAAACCTCACCAAGGACCATTTCAAGTCATGCTGCCTACTTTTTACCCCTGCGAAATTGGGAAATATGGCGGCTCTAGTGGAATCTACATTGCTTTCAATCAAATTACAAGATACAAGTATACAAGTCAAACACCTTGCATCATTTGCCCTGGGCAATCCAATGATCTTGCCGGAACCCCAGCATTTCCCAAGCTTTCAGAGTGAGTCCGTTGCGATTTCCTAGTGCCAGTTGCTGCGTTCTTCCACTCACTTCCCTCAGTCGCCTCCAACTCGATGCTTTCCATGCCCAGCTGCTGGTCGTCCAGGCTCTCCATGCCATCACTGATCACGCCACGTGGCCGTGCTGCACCGTGCTCACGTAGATCTTCTTACTTGTGCTTAGCAGGGAATGGGGGAATGGATGGGAATGGGATGATTATTAATGGTTATTATAGGTCATTCCCTCATTCCCTGCTAAGCACCAGTAAGTCTTTCTATTGTTTTTTTTTAGTGAGGAAAAGTTAGGGTTTTAACTAGGCGATGATTTTGTTTCCAGCAGAGCAGTGCTTAGATATTTGCTGTGCTATGCCACATTGGGAAAATCCCCTTTTCGGTGGTTCCTCGGGGGTGTACCCAAAGTAAGTTAGCAGGTAACAACCAATGTATAATCAATCCATGAATGTAAGAAGGAGATAAACCATGCATATACATCATGAAATCAGATATTTAATTAAATGCATATTCCACATGCAAAAAACACAAGCGTAGAGTCACATACATAAATCGCAACTGGGTCCCGCTAATCGAAGTAAACCTGCTGATTGCGCAAAAAAGGTTAAATCAACCCACTTCATGGTTGAACCCACAGCAACACACCAAGCAAACAACTTTGCAACAACATGCAAAACCACTATTCATTGTGAAACAGCCACAAGAAAGGCAGCTTCAAGGTGAAATCCCATGTTTGAAGGTGGAACTTTGCAAGAAGTTCTTGGGTAAAAGCAACATCGCTATAGAAAACATGTGCTTTTCCCCCAAAAAAGGGATCTATAAATGGAGGTTTCCTAAAATGGGGGCACCTCCAACGCATCTATTTTAAAGGAATTTTTCCAGTATAAACCATCCATTTTTGGGTATCCCTATTTTAGGAAACCCCCAAATGGTAGCGTTGCGTGTTTTTCTTGCCGCTGGCCATAATAGCTCGACCGAGCATCAAGGTATTTAACTCTCTGCCAGCAAGGTCCAGGCCTCGCAGCTGGGGAGAAGCCCTTTGTTTTGCTGGTGGAAAACCTACCAGGGATGTACCCTCTGGTAAACATGGTAAACATGGTAAAACCATAGGAAAACCATAGGAAAATGGTGATTCAATGGGATTTTCATGGGATTAATGATGATTTACCCTCTGGTAAACTAACATAGCTATTAAACATGGCCATAGAAAGTTCGCGGATTTTCCCACTAGCATGGTGATTTTCATAGTTATGTGGCTGTTTACCAGAGGGTATATGTTTTTATGTATGTCCATATGTCCATTCATCATAGGCATCTATCAAAACATGAACTCTGAAATCAAACATGAATTGGAGATCTAATATGATCTAATGGGGGTATGGCGGGATAGGTAGCAAACAATAGGGGATTTATCAAGGCCAAACCTGGATACCGGATACCACCCATTTTTCTCTGGTTTATACCATAGGCAATATATAATAGATACATCAATATTTAAGTAAATAAACAATAATTGAAAAATATATATCAATACAAATATACCCTCTGGTTATTTAACGTAGCTAGGAGAATTCCTGCACTAAATGGTGATTTTCGTGGGACAATTTGGAGCAAATGACGATGCCAGCAGCATCATCACATTCCAGCACCACCTCCCGCGAGTCATCAAAAATGACAGTGGCAGCAAGCCACTTTGCCCACTGCAATTTTCCAGACACCCCAGTCTTGTTGTAGGTGCAATGGACTGGCACCTTCTAGAGGTCAGCAGGGAGCATGGTTTAGCTCAGGATGTGGACCTGCTTGCAGGCTTCGACCAGCTCCCTTAAGGCCTTGACGTGGCTCTCTGGAACCTTATTTCCAGTTTCCAGAACGTTGTGCCCTTTTCCAAAGGCTTGGGAGTTGGGTGGGTTCTTCGCAGCTGGCTTCCCAGACACTTTGTCCTTTTCCGAAGACATTGCTGCAGACCCAGACCCTGCAGATGATGCTCATCGAAATAAATGGGCCATTTTCCAGTTCGCTATGTTAAATAACCAGAGGGTATTGTGTAATAAGGTACACATCAGCAACCAGTTGACCAATATCTTCATGCAAAAATCCTGGCTTTGTCGTTGAATAGAGTCTCTCAAACCCAGCATTTCTTGTATCTGTAGTTTCCAAGCCAGGAGGACGAATATTGGATACACCATGTTTATATGTTTGGCAGGATATCTTTGGATACAACTTCAGAAAAAGTCATTTGATATAGTAGCATGTAGTAGTTGGCATGATATCAAAATAACAACTCATTTCCACGGTCCGTGAAAATGAATACAATAACATTCATCAACCAACCAGTCACTCTTCTCGACCCTAATTTTTGTAGCTTGGTGTCTCCTATTTGTTGTTAGCAAGCGTTTGGTTAACTATACTATAAGACATGAGTCAGTCTGATTCTTTCAGGCCAAATCCAAGTTATGAGGTGTTCACCAGTCATATTCCATTGTTGTTCCTAGTCAACCTCTCATTCAAGCTATTCTAGCTGGCAATATTCTTGTTTATGCTCCTTCACAACTGACTATTGCTATTGAGCCCCAAGTCTTTTTGGGTTGCATCCCCATTTTGTCCTCATCAACATATTCAGCTTTTTTATTGTAAAATTTCCTGTTTTTGGCGAGTTAAGTGTTCAGCCCATATCCATTGGCTTGAACATTCAAACTAATTTCTCCCCCTTAGTACCGTGCGAACACGGACATGAATGGATCCAATACTCAACCATTCTTTTTGGTTGGAGTATTTGATATTATGGCAAGACCCTGAGGCTTGCCCAAGCTCTTAGTGAGCGTCTAGACGATGCTGATGCTGATGATGATGGTGGTGGTGATGGTGATGGTGATGGTGATGGTGATGATGATGATGATGATGATGATGATGATGATGATGATGATGGTCAGCAAAAGGTATGATAGCCAACATGATGAAGATAATTCAAAAAAGCCGATGTGATGAAACACATGTTCATGTTGATTATGATGCACATGTCTGACATGACCATTGCCTTATATAGATACCCGGCATGATGATCCACATATCAACTTTATGGTCAACATCATGGCAAACATAATGTTCAATGATCAACATCATGACCAGCATGACAATCACTATGATAACCAACATGATAATCAACCCCATGATAACCAACATCAAAATAACCAAGATCACATAGCCAACATGATTTTCTGGAAGATTCTGAAAAATGATAATGAAGATGAACCTGATGAAGTTGAAGGACTTTATCACCCAGTGTTCAGGGAATCTTCCGCTGTGTCCTTGCCCTTGTAGCAGACCACTGGACTCACACCCAGCTCTAATCTGCAGGGTGTACTGGTGTGATTCCAGAGACTCTAAAACTTGCTGCAGTCCTGCAGACTGCTCGGACGCTGCAAACCTCCGGCTTTTTATCCGCTACATGTTTTGGTTCCAATGACACGACCAACTTGGTGATTGCAAACTATCCACCCAAATCATAGCTAACCTTAGACACACTGCAACAAACAAATAGCTAGGTATTATGCTTCTCCAGTTGTATCAAACCAAGGTCTGGTCTACCCACAATTTGGTGCTCAACTGCCCCAAAACCTCCATATCTCATTGGATTGGTTAATGGGAAAATTGGAACCGGAAATCCCCATATTTCATCGGAAAATCCATGGTTTCCGGTGAAAATTGTCCCTTGAACCAATCCATTGAATATCGTGTTGCTCAAATCCATGGCATCCAAAACCTCCTGTGATCTCCCAGGTCTCCACACGATTGATGCAGTGTGGCAAGCCGTAGCCATCGTAAATGGGCACCTTTCTGGGCGCGAGATCATGGGAAGTCTTTCTGGATGCGACTGCTCTAATTCTTATGGTGAGAGATTTCTGGGAGATTTCCTAGATTTCTAATTCTTAGGATGCGACTGCTCTAATTGGGCACAAATGCTGGGAGATTTCTGGTAAGTGGGCTTAGTTTTATCTGCTTTAGATGAAATAATGCGAGGATTGGGGGACTTGTCAAAGGTGATTGGTTGGTGCAGGGATGTGCCTCCAAGTATCACACCCAAAATCAACCGCAACTATCGTTGTGGTTACCATTTAACCATAAAAACGTGGGAATCTATGAATCAGAAGGCCTTATGTTTCAGAAATTGTGATCACAATCACAATCACAATCATCATCATCATCATCATCATCATCATCATCATCATCATCATCATCATCATCAATCACTCTTTCACCATTGACAACTATCTCTTGGATCTCTGAAACACCCACAGGTTCTGAGAGCAGTGAGAACTTGATTGCACTGACGCCTTCATTGAACAAGTCTTCCCCTCCATATCTTTTTCTGACAATTCAGAAAAGTACTGCTGCAAGTGCTTGAAGACATCTGAGCAGTTGCCACTTAGTGCATTTCTGATCCTCGTCTGAACCATCCCCAAGAACTTGTTGTTGCCCTTTGGCCGTGGCAGTCATGAGCCTCCAAACAACATGGAGATCTCTCCCTTGCAGCCCTACCCCCAGAAACCCTGGTCATGCATTGGAGGATCATCCCGCCTAGTAAGTGGTTAATAAGTATAGTTATAAGTTATTTATAGATGGGATTATCCACTTAGGAGACTTAGTAACCATGGTTATTAACATTGGATCTATTCATTTTTGGAGCCTATAAAAAGGAATCTGTGTGAAATCAAGGGCAAACAGTTTCAAAATTTTGGGGAAAACACATTCTCAATGCTGACGCTGACCATGTAGCATTCATGCATTCAAAACGTCGTCATTGTTGTGGGTAGAATCTTCCATGTCCGTTGGTGAAATCAATGTTGTTTTTTGACTTTGCTCTCAATGATATTGCTGGAATTCTGGATCCTTTCACAAGTTCATCTATTTCACTGGCTAAGGAATTATCATTGTGTTGTTGCCAGCAATGGATGAAGGGAAAATCTAGGAACCCCCTCCCTGGCGTCCCTGGCTTACACCAGGGTATCACGATTTCTGGGTTGCATTCTCCCAATCCATTCAAATCCTGATTTTCGTGGTCAAATCACCAAATTTCCTGCTTTGATTCACCTTATATCACCATTTTGACTGGTTTAAGAACCCATCTATGATTCGTTCAAAACCCGATCTTTGATATCTTGGATGGTTAAAACATGTTAGAACTAATTGGTTTTAGCTTGAAGAACTGATCATATTCTTTGTGCTTCACCCTGGATTTGCTGAAGGAAGCAACAAATCCAGACCATATTCCCTCGATCGATTCCCAGTCGTACTGGATTTCCCATGAGGAATTGACAAAAAAACATCAACTCAGCAAATCCAGGTTTCTAGATTTTAAATTCCCCATCATAATCCATTAAATCCCAGCTGAAATTCCATCAGTGACCAGTAAAACCGATCAAATCCTCATTCGATATCATTCGATCCCATTCAATCTAATCATTTAAAATTCCACTAAATCTTCATGAAATTCCATTGAATCACCATTTTTCACCCCATAAAACAACAGCTTTGTTTGGCTCCCCGGGCAGAAATCCATCCACCGTGGCAGCCCATGGCACGCAGTGGGTCGCGCCCTCGCCACTGTCCAGGACCAAACCGGTGGTGCGACCCTGGCCCAACAGGGCCAGCACGCCCTGGCGTTTCAAAACACGGCAGTGATTCAGGGTAGTAAACAATGAAAGATAGTGTGTATATTTATGTATATAAACCATTATAATGTATATATATATATATCATTATATATATCATTATATATATCATTATATATATCATTATATATATCATTATATATATCATTATATATATCATTATATATATCAT
>BGPT01001927.1:48928-72848 GCA_003297045.1 Symbiodinium sp. clade C Y103
AGAAACGAACGAATGCCAGCGAAGGCCAGCAACAGCCCTCGCTGTTTTGCACCCCTCAAAATGGGGGTCGGCGGCACCAGGGCGGTAGCCCTTTTATAAACAAATAAATAGATAAATAAACAAATAAATAAATAAATATGTGGCAATATCCCAACCTCTGTGGATTAAAGTCCGATGCATCTATCAATTTTTGCCCCGTCCTGCAACCCAACCGCTGCAACATGCCGAGATGCTTCCAGAAGTACTTGCAAGGCGCCGAGCAAACAAACCTATGGCTGCGAAATCCACGAACTGAATGGGATATTTTCGAGCCATGGAGCTGATTACAAGAGGCTAGCTGTTTTGGATCAATAAAATTGCTGAGTCGTTTGAAGATCTAAAAGCATCCATTTTGGAAAAACATCCATAATCTTTGACCCGGACGAAACGACGAGGTCCACGTGTCTTGTTTCGATGGATCCACCGATAGGGGCGACGTGCGTCAGCTGGTGATTTCTCAATAGGAAAATGGATTGAACTATTACTCCAGGATCATTGGAACGATATAACCATAGCTATGAAGGCGATGTTCCAGATGGATACATCCATGTATAGATGGATAGATAGATTGATAGATACATCTTAGACAGATATGGGATAGGGTTTAGGGTTTAGTAAATCTACAGAAGTGATAGGTAAAGTTCATTCAGTTTGATATTCAGCTTAGTTTCGCTTGTATCATTCATTTGTGCATTTTCCTTTCACACATCATCTTTTAAGACTCACAGTCTATTTACGCAGATAGGTACAGGAAAAACTAACGATAGGAGAAGTGATGCAAAAAGTAAGGCAGACAGTATGGGATAGGATAGATGGATAGATGGATAGATGGATAGACAGATAGACAGATAGACAGATAGACAGATAGACAGATAGACAGATAGACAGACAGACAGACAGACACATAGACAGATAGATAGACAGATAGATAGATAGACAGATAGACAGAGAGATAGACAGATAGACGGATAGACGGATAGACGGATAGACAGACAGACAGGCACATAGACAGATAGGTAGACAGATAGATAGATAGACAGATAGACAGAGAGATAGACAGATAGACGGATAGACGGATAGACGGATAGACAGATAGACAGACAGATAGATGGATAGATGGATAGACGGATAGACGGATAGACGGATAGACGGATAGACGGATAGACAGATAGACAGATAGACAAATAGATAGATAAATAGATAGATAGATAGACAGATAGACAGATAGAGAGATAGAGAGGCAGACAGACAGACAGACAGACAGACAGACAGACAGACAGACAGACAGACAGACGGACAGACGGACAGACGGACAGACGGACAGACGGACAGACGGACAGACGGACAGACGGACAGACGGACAGACGGACAGACGGACAGACGGACAGACGGACAGACGGACAGACGGACAGATGGATAGATGGATAGATGGATAGATGGATAGATGGATAGATGGATAGATGGATAGACGGATAGACGGATAGACGGATAGACGGATGGACAGATGGACAGATAGACAGAGAGATAGAGAGATAGACAGATAGACAGATAGACAGATAGATAGATAGACAGATAGACAGATAGAGAGATAGAGAGATAGAGAGATAGAGAGATAGAGAGACAGAGAGACAGACAGACAGACAGACAGACAGACAGACAGACAGACAGATGGATAGATGGATGGATGGATAGATGGATAGATGTGTTTGATAGATAGATATGGGATTCACATACTATCATAGATTATCATAAATCATCATATGGATAGATACAAGGCCTGCAACGTCCGACTTGGGCTCCCTGCGGATGGCCAAAGGAGCCCACGTTGGGGCAGCTTGCCTGGCAGCACGGGAACCATTAAAGAAACGATGGACATCGGGTTTGTTAATGGTTGGTTAATGATTGGTGAATGGATGTGTATTCCTCCAAATATGCTAGTAATAGGTTTGAAAAGCATGCCCAGTTTTGTGAGGACATTTTTTTGGGATGAATTGGGATTGCTAGCACTGGTCCTAAAGCAGAGAATATCGCATTTCCAAACATATGTCCATTCTAGTGAAGTCTTTCTGAAGTCTGTCATGTTCTACTCCAGCATGGTTATACTTATAGGAGATGTGGCTGTGGCTACAATAGATCCCCGCAAAGATCCCCATGGACTCAGTTGGTCGCTTGGTGTTGGCATGGCTGGTTTATCACCTATTTTTTGAACGGGATGTGTATCGCACTTGTCACTTTGCATGCACAGAGTACGTGCGGATGTGTAAAATACATATAGGTATAATAAACTTATATGTAAATCTGTATATAATCGGAAGATGTGTATAGAAATAGCTATAAGAGTGTGTATGTGTATATGATTATGATAAGCATGCGCTTGTACATGTACCTGTATTAATATACTTTTATGTACACATAGCTGCGCAATTGCATAGTTTCAGAAATTTATAAATCTAGAGTTACAAAATCATATACTTGTAGTAAAGAGGTATGTATGTATGGGTAATCTATGTATATAAGATATATGTGTATAAAACATGTGTATGTAAAATATATGTATGTAAAATATATGTACATATTGCTCTACAATATCATCAACATATATGTGTGTATCTGATAAGTATATATGTGTCTTCAAGATATGCGTATACAATATGAATACATCAGGACATAAATATATGTATATGTGACCGTACATCTATATAATTGTATGTATGTGTATTTATGCTTATACAATATCTAGATATATGCAGATATAGTCATGTACCTATATGTATACTGTACATATTATATATATATATGTATGTATACAGATAAACATGTGTATATGTATATATTCATGATCAACAAGATATGGTCATATACATACATATTACATATCTATGTAATCATACTGTGGATGGAAGAAAGCCTGCACCACTTGGTAGATGGTGAATCCCGTTACCAACTGGTGGATTTCTTCCCTCCACAGGAGCTTCCACCGAATCTATGGTGGGGAAACCATGGAGGAAGCCAACATGGCTTTCGGCAAACGGGATCCACACCTAGAACGTCATGAAAAATGCTGGGTTTAACTGTGAAAGATGATGGGTTTATATAACCATGCAAAGTTGGGGTTGACCAGCAAAACTGTTGAGTTCTGCATCTCACTAGAAAACCAGAAAACCATCCTTAAATTATTGTATATAGGATATACAAACCATGATATCAGTGCATATGATATTAAATACCTCCACATGGAACCCCATAATGATCAGATCCAATACTAAACGGGGGTTTCTTGTGGGGTACATATTTGATATTCCGAAAAAGGGTTTCGTCACCATCCTGAATAGTTGGTGGTGCATTTGGTGTATGAATTTCTACCCCAACGTAAACCCCAAGGTTTGAAACTCATGTTCCCCTCCACCCCCCAAGAGAAAGGCGAAGTATCCCCTATTCCACAGTTTTTGGACAAACAGGTCGGACCTCCCAAAATCAGTGGGGGGCATGCCATGATAAACAACAGATTGTGAATGGTTTACCCACATGGTTTTGTCTGAAATTGGGGTACCGCCAATTCCACTTGAGAAAGCTTAGATCTCCGATTTTGGGACAAACCCATATATGAACTTGGAAGACAAGTCAACTCTGGTTGCCCAGATGTCACAATCCTGAGATATTCACCCAACACTTGCGTATCACCACCCACCTGTGTGTTCAATCCTATAGAATTGAACTGTATCTGCACCTAGTTTCAGCATCATTCTGGTTGAATTTATCCATGAACCTTACCACAAGAATGGATTTGCTGCTTTACCACATGGGTTTCTTACTGACACATTCAAGAACCAACATTTAGCGAATTGAGCGGAAAACGTCGTAAAATTCATGGGGGAGAAAAGAACGCTGATGCTTCAAAACCTCATTTTCCCATATGTTCCCAAGATGTTGCCATTGATCCACCATCTCCCCACCTGAGCAGTGACATCAAGTGCCTGGCGATTTTCGCATGGATGATGTTAATTTAAGCATTGACCCTGGGTTTCGGAGAAACATTCTGGTTGCGAAATCCGTGGGAAACTCCTCTGGATGGTTGAGGTTAATAATGGTTAATAGCGGTGACTAATCGTGATGAACTAATCTCAGTTATGGTCAATTTGCCATGTTGGGACCTACTCTGTTGCGAAATCCTGCGCCAGTTGGTAACGGAGGTAACTAGGAAGGGAACTATGCGACACTGGGACTATAGTGGGATTATAACGAGATAAACCATCTACCAACTGGTGCAGGGTTTCGCAACCATCCACAGTAGATATGAAAAACCAATGGGCAAACCCAAAGAATATCATCTACACTTGGAGGGTTTTCCCTGTCTATGTCAATTGACAAGAGGGTATAATAGGATCTGATACTTATTTTGAGTGATGTATAACTGTATAACATTTATGTTAAAAGATTTACTGCCTATGTTCACGGATTAAACCATTCAAAGTGGTTATCCCCTGAAAAAAAAGGGAAAAACTACCATGTGTACATCAGTTCCCAGGAAACCATCAAAAAATTACCAGATTTTCCATATCAGTGGTGGACAAATTGCACACGGGTCCAGTTTCAGTTCCGACACTATGACAGATTTCACTGATCTCACAGTCTACCACAAACAATCTATGTTAGTACCACAATCATCTATCATTGGAATTACAACTACTTCGAGAATTTTGGAGACCACACCCATTTACCAATCCAGAGTTGACATTGCCTGCTCAAACCAGTTCGCCAAAACTGTAAATATCGCTATCTGCTTACCGTTGCAGAGCGGGTTTCGCGATCGGATCTTGGGAATGGGTCAAAATTGCTGCATAGATGCACCCACAGATTTTGTCGTGTTTGCAAATAAATCATCCGGGTTTGCAGGGTTGCTCCCACCACCCCAGATACAAGGGCGGGAAATTGGCGAAGTATAAAGATTAACTTCGCCAATTTCCACCCTTTGTGGTGATCATTTACCTACAATAGTTTGGAGCAACCCACTGTTTGGGCATTGATCCTCACCACATTCGGTGCCCTAGGATCTGGCCATTCTCAGCCTCAGCTGAATCAATTGTCACTTCCAGTTGGCGTCCCCTAAAATCATCATAAATCATGGGAATTCATTCATGATAACTTCCAAACATAAATCATACCATGCTGTGAAACCAAGATTTGTTCGATTCCGGATTCATCATGATAAACCCATGTGGTTGCGGCCTGAGTCCCTGATTTCAATGGATAAATTGACTGCTAGCCCGGCCATGGCGGCCCTGCCAGAAGGCCTCATAGCCATTTGGGCCATGGGAACCGCCGGGGCCGGCGTCGTCATCAAAGGCCTCCAAGTTAGTCCACGGGATTGTTGATCATGAGTTCATTTTCATAGCCATCATTCGTGTTCTTACTATGTGTTATTATTACCTATCGCTATTTTCCAGTGTTGCTATTGCCACTACTATCAGTATGTTCAGTCCTGTCATTGTTCTAGTTAATACGATGTTATATATATATATATATTTCATCAATATTGCGGTTGTCATCGTGAAGATAGGTGTTATCATTTTGTGTGTGTCGTCATCTTGGCATGTTTGACTATCATCATTGGTTTCAGTACTATCGTCATCATTATGACTACTATAGCTGGACAAATCATAGCAATTCACTGAACTGAAATAATGCCATTTTGGGATAGTCGCCATTTTTTTGGCGCAGTGCCTTCCAAGAAAGTCCAGGGGAAACACGTCAGCTGCAGCTGCACCATACATATGAGAGGAAACAGCATGACAATCAAGCAACAAAGAAGCAACGGCAAAAACAAGAATCACTAAGGTGCAAACGTCACCCTTTCCGGGTGGAGAATGAACAAGCAAGGGTGCGAACCTTGCTCACTAGTTAAATCCATGACAAGAAATTCAAGGCGCAGAAACGCAGGAGTTCAAATGCTGTCAATCCCCCGGCCTGGCAGCGGGATTCGTGACCACCAGTCTTATCAGGTCATCAATGAAAATTTGCTCGGAACGAAAATAAGATACAAGAGAAGACCGTGGTCTCCCGGCTCGCCTTTGGTGGTTCCCGCAGCAGCGCGGTAAATTGAAAATGAAGAAGCGGCCGTCAGTCTTGGAAGACATCAAAGAAGCCCAAACGAGCACGTGCAAGCAGACGGAAGACCAGCATATTGAAAGGAGCAAAAGGAGAGAATGCCAGGCTGGTTCGTGTCACATCTGGAAGAGTTAGGTTGTCGGCCCCCGCTTGCCAACTCGGAGGCAATTCCACCCGGGCCGGAGCTTTGGGGCAAACCAATGAGAAGGTCCAGGAAGAGAACGATGGGGTAAATGTAGCTGCGGCGCAGCTCCAATCAGAATTCTTGGCGGCCCACCAACCGCAGGAAAGAACGTTGATACAGAGAAAATCGTGCTTGTGCAGGTGTGGGCTTGGTCCTGTTGAGCTCCAGCATGTGCTTGATCCAACTGATGCGTTGCTAGCGCACGACTGCCAATCTGCAAGGTTGAACTGAGAAGAAAGTGGCAAAGCCACAAGTTGCCTTTGTGTCGCACTTGCCCTTAATCTTGAAGTAGTCTTAATTTTGCAATGTGCTTCACGTTCATATCGAAGGGCGTGCGTTTGGCCATGGCAGGAGCACGCATGCAGGTTAAGGGGCGTCGCTGCTTGTGCCCAAAGCCTGGGTAGTTGCCCTTACTAGCCATTATCTACAGTGGCATCACAGTGAAGCTGCTATAATTTATCCAGATCATATGACCTTTATTGTTCTTCCCGTCTCGCAATCATAAGAAAATCTCTAATGTTTGGGTGCCCCAAAAATGATTAGATCTAATACTAAACCAGGCTTCTGGGGGGCGTTCAATCATGATGGAGGCAGCAGAATTTACTGCCAACGGATCTCCAAGAAACAGAAACTGCAAGGAAATGTGGCAGTTCAATGAACCATCATGAGGGTGACAAATATAGGGACATGTTGTGTAAGCAAAAACAAAAAGAAAGGAACCGACCCGACCCGACCCGTGGTGCCCCACTGCCAACATTTTTCAAAGGAGGACCTTCAATGACTTGGCGTGTGGATAGTGGAGGGAAGCGGGCGACTCCCAATTTTTCAATCAACTTAAATACGTGACCGATGTGACCTCAAGCAACCTGCAATAACAACAATCCTTGCGATTAGCCTCTGGGAATCTAAACTGACAATGGAGAATCCCTCCAGATGTGTTCCCTACCCCCTGGATCCGCCGGGCTCAGGTTCACCTGGGATTGGTGGAGATGGTAAACCCAAAACCATCCCAAGCCCCAAATGACCTACCACAAACGGATGGGGTGAATCATCATCATCACCCCAAAAAATTGGAAGTCTATGGCATTTGCCTTACCAGAGTGTATTATAGGTTCAATGTGCCTCATTTATCGATTTATTGTTGGTGAAGCTCCATGAATGGTCCAATCCCAAGCCTTGACAAATGATCTAGAGTCTATGTCATCATATCATATTATATCATCGGTTTATGCCTACCCTGTGGGAATCAAATGTGGCTTGCTGGAAATCCTCCATTTGCTTCGATTCCCGATCCGTTTCCCGGCAAAGCCTGCTGCATCAGGGGCGGGGAAAGCGAGGGCTCCAAACTGCACAAGAAAACTCCCCCACGCAGTTGGGGATGCTGCAACCCATCAAAACTAGCCATGGAAATGGCCATGGAAAAAATAGGTAAGTCATCTACAAAGGGGTCTTTTTCCATGGCTATGGCTATGTCCAATTACCAGAGGGATCCAGTCGCAAAGAATCATGGGTGCAACTGAATCGTGTTGCCTTCAATGAGAACAAGTGACTGAGTAACCAGTCGAGAAAATCGTTACAACCGGAGAATCAGTTCGTCAGTGGGTCAGAGTTGCCCTGGTTCCTGAATCCCCGCATTGGGGTGTCGTCACATTTACCTATAATCACACTTCCCAACCGGTCACGAAGTCAGAAAAAGTCACCAACAATAGGTAGACAGTCAACTTCAAAGTGAGAAGAATGCCACCACTAGACTAGCTTCCTGTAATCAAACATGGCTGGCCGGAGAATTCCCCACTTGTAGATTCTTTTCCCAGTTATAAACCTCCATTTGTCCGAGAGTTTCCCCAACATCTTCACATATGTTCCTATGAGTTTTCCCATTAAGACTTCCATTTAGTAGGGTAGTCGCAAGCTATCCCAATGACCAAATGTGGCCTGAGATCGCCATCAGCTAGTGGGAAATGGGGCCTCAGAAATGCTGGCGAAATGATTTGGTCTCCAATTTGACATTGAAAGTCATCATGTCAACAGGGAAATGATCTAGAAATGGCCATGTTCCATGGCTATCTTAAATGACCAGAGAGTAGATATGTTGGATATTCTAGACATTCTATTTAGATATTATGGACATTATGAGTATTATAGGTATTACAGCTATTATAAATATTATAGATATCATAGATACTATATACATCATACATATTCTAGATGCTATAGATATTTACATGTTGTAGATGTTACATCTACTATAGGAAGTATAGGTATGATACATTACATAGCTATCATAGAAATCATAGATATTACATAGATTGTGTATGTTGAGTCATTATGGACATTATACATACTGTAGATAGAGGAGACACTATAGGTACTGTAGATAGTATATATTTTATAGATATTATAGATAGTATAGATGCAATAGAAATTATAGATGTATTATGGATATTACAGTTGTTCCCACTATTCTAGTTTTCATATATTGTACGCCATGTGTAGTGTATAATGAATCATATGTGTGTATTACCATATAATTACACATTTAAAGTATGCATGTATGTATATATATAATATACGTTGTATGACATTGTATGATTTATAGTTTTACATATATATCATATGCTGTATATTGTATAACTGATACAATATGTGTATATTTATGTATACATGCGTACATCTATTTTGTTTACACACCAGCAAAATCCGTGGTCACTGCCTGAAAAGTTGACCCATTCGCATACGAGTCATGGCACCCTGGTACCCGGATGCTGCCCTCGCTGGATGCTGGATGTACCCCCAGACATCTGGTAATTTCATGGGTAACTTGACCCCTGAAGAATAAAGCACCAGTGCTTCACCTGGTTTTCACCTTCAAAAAACCAACCGAAACATCCAGGGCCCAAGCCAAGGAGAGGGCACGTCAAATGGCCAGCTGAGTCCTGGCATTGGCTCTGTCGACCTCACATCCGTTGGCAGCGAAACCTCATGGGACCCGGATTTTCCCAGTGGAGTCAGTGGATTGTCATGATAATATAGATACAAAATGATACAAATATCATATATCATTAATACTCCCCCATTCTTGTTTGAGGAAAGATAGAATCTCATCCTGACCCAACAGAGGTTTTGAACACTGCTCAATTCGGATTGGGCTGGTTCCTTAAACAGGGGACACCTTTTCATCATTGGGGAAAACATGGGAAAACCCTTTACATCGTATGGAGATAACTTGGGCTTGTGTTCAGGACTCAGGAAACCCCCGACTGGAGCACAAAAAAAATGGAGACCAATCGGAGGTCATCCTGCAAAACCATTGCAGGTAGAATTTCCAGAAACCCTAAGCACAGTCTCAGCATTTTTTTGGATCATGAGTCTCCAATGATCATGAGAAAATCAGATCTTGCGCATGGTTGAACCAAAATGTTCAGCTGCAGGACCACGGTGCTTGCATGGTAACAATAGCTGGATGCCAACATCGAGATTTTCTGGGAAAAAGACGTTCTTATTCATGTCTTGTTCTTTGTGGTGTTCATCTTTTCGTTGCCAATGTCTTTGTGGCTAAATTTCTATTGTTGTTGCTGCTATTGTCTTCGTCGTTGTGGTGGTGGTTGGAAGGAATATAGATGTGATGGGAAGAAATATACAGCCAAACGACAAGCAGACAGGAAACAAACAAACAAACAAACAAACAAACAAACAAAGGGATAAGATGACAGGAAAGCTCAGAAGAAGCAAAACAAAGAAGAGGAGCAAGCAAAACAGCATAGAATGGTACCAAGAAAAACATGAAAGGCTACTACGATGCAGCAGAAAAATGCTCATGTTATAGATGTTCAAGGGAAAGAAGCAAAACAAAGAGAAGTTAAATCTATGAAGAAAAGCAGAAAGCAGCATAGCAGGGAAAAAAGCAGGAACAGATACAAAACAAAGACACAAAACTAATTAAGCAGAAGGCAAAAAAGAAAAAAACTAAGAATACCAAGAAGCAGAACGAGAAAAAGCCGCGAGGCAGGAAGACAGAACAGAAGGAAAGAAAAAAGACGAGCAGGCGGAACTGAAAAAGCAGGAAAGCAAGTAGCCGCGGAAGCAACAGCAGAAGAGCAGTCTCTGTTGGTTAAAACTCAGTTGGAGTAGTGCCCTCATGTCCAAATGTTTGAAACGGCCCAAATCGTTTTGGTGAAGGATTTATAGAATGTGCACTCATTGGACACGGCCATCACAGTTGTGCCATAGTCAACTCACGTCACGGGCATCCAACCACTGGGCTTCCAAACACACTTGGTGTATCAAAACCAATTGTGATGCGGGGACCAGACCATCCCCTTCAAAAGGGCTGTGTATGAATACCAGAATATTCAGGTGTGTCCAGAAATAGTGTACCTCAATTCTAGTCATTCAAAACCTTGAATAAAATTTGTTTAAAACATTAATTGCAATTTTGGGGTATACCCCCATTCTAAGACAGACCCATTGGCTTCCCAGGGCTGACTATGACACTTGTGACCATCTGCGGTCCAAATTTCAAATCACCATTTTCAGCGAAAGCACCCCATTGTTAGTGTCCAAGCAACAGCATTTGGTTCAAGATGCCCTGATCGGTCAGGGATGAAGTACCTGACAGATAGGGCAACAAAGTGGGATCGCGGGTGTTGGATATCATCTTTATATATATATATATATATGTATGCACTCCGGATTAATACGTTCACAGACATATGGCATTTGCCTTATCTATGTACAGATTTATCAATTTACATATATTGTGTAGATATGTACGTACGTACGTACGTACGTATGTATTTATGTATGCATGTATGCACGTACGTACGTACGTACGTATGCATGCATGCGTGCATGTATGCATGTATGTTTGTATGATGTATGTATGTGTAACACATATATATGTATATACACACACACATTTGTTTGGCATAGTTGAGGTTACAGGTCTATGGTCTGAAACTTTGGTGTATATAACTCCCCCCCCCGTTTGTTGCTTCGACCCCGGAGATATCGTGATATTCCCATGTTTTTTGATCCAGAGATTTCCATGATCCATGATCCACAAAACTGTTCTGCAAAATACTGGAGCAAATCTACAAGAAGAAACATCTTCACCATCCCCATCAACAACTATGACTATGGGGGGTTGATTTTCTCCAAGAATCCGGGCCTTCAGAGATATATTTCCGCTGCAGGCCCTGGCTGTCTTTGGCCTCGAGGATGTCGCTTCGGCTGTGATGGCATGGCTTTAAGACACCACCGGCCCACCCCAAAAAAATTGGACTTTGGATGATTCAACCATCAAAAAGTGGGGATTTGCTCAATCAAAGTGAATGCTTTTAACTCAGACATCGGTGAGATTACCACACACCGACACACATGGAGATTTAAGGCAGACGAATGGCAAATTCACCTGCAAGAAACAGCATTGCAGATGGAACCAACCCAAATTCCCCGAAAAACATTGGAGAAAACAAGGTGGCACCAGTCAAAAGAACTGGGGAAGAACACTGTCAGTGCCAAGGCCTCAAGGCATGGGGGATGGGTCTCATTTTTGCAACCGCGGAGGACAATCGAAAATGGTGAGGATCAAAGGATTTCACCAGATCGATGACCTTGAAATAACTGCAGGAGTTGATTCGACGTTTCCGAAGTGACGAGAAATCAGGGGTCTAGTGACCTTAAACCAAGCTAATATCTTTCTAAAACACATCTGTTGGATGAAAGCATTAGAAAATCACCATGCCTGGCCATTTTTGTTTCAAAATATCCGCAGTTTACAACCTGCCAATGGAATATCACAACTGAAAACACCATTGCAATGTACCAAATTCATTGATTCGTTCAAACCGATTTTGTTAACATGCTTGCTGGTTGCAATCCATTCTTTTGTCAAATAAACCACCTGTTTTCATACCTTCGGTGCTTATTGGTTTTGCTGGTAATCTCCATCCACAAACCCGGAGTTGATTGGTTACAGAATATCCGTTGGTCAACTTCATGTAACCCCCCCAGACGAAACCCTGATTCAGTATCGCATCAATTCATGAGAGCCCATACGAAATACGGCCATATGTATGAAAGGGGGAACCCAACATCTATCGTTGATCATTTTTTCGACAAAACCATATGGGGGTACTCTTAGGGGAAGGGACTGACCCACCGTCATTCAATTTCCAGTTGGTAGATCACCATCAAGTACCTACTAAATATCCATTTCTGCCTGCTAAAGCCTATTCAATATTAGATAATATACTGGCTACATTGGCTAAAAATGCACATATATATATATAATATACATGAAATATTCATGATATTCCCATTTACCATGCTAAACCCCCATTTTTGTTACATGTAGCCTCCGTCCATTCCTGGACCAACGAACTACCAAGCCACTTCAAGGCCTGTCTTCTGCAGTTGCTCGAAGTGGTACTGGCCACATCGACGTTCGCTGGGGCACTGTTTTCAAGCACCAAAAACAAGGTTGACCCCCTAGATAGCTCAGTTGGATAAAAGCTAGGCTGACTATATTTTGTTTATGGTAGAAGTTAATATACTTGAATGACCAAAAATGACTTGAAAAAATCTGATTCATCCCACCAATCATGTTGATCTATCCGGCCAAACCGTGGAAAACATCCACGCTTTATCTCAGTTCAAAAAATGATTTTAAGCACATGTAAGCACCAAAGATTGCCATATAAAGACAACACTGATGGGTATGGGGATGATGGATGATCATACCCCAGTTGGTCTGGGTCTACCGTATATAATCCCCAACCATGGTGGGACCATTCCCTATGGAGACTTTTGCCCGTGGCACTTCCACCAGGAACACATGTGATCCATATCCGGTTCAACAACGTGTCCCGTTTTCTGATGCAAAATACGAGCAGTTCCGGGTCATCAATTTTGAAGGAGTCCTCTTCTCATTGGCTCAGCGGATTCAGTTGCATCGCTGTGTTGACTTTAGATGACCATGTCCTTTCCTGACAACACCTTTCTCAACTTTTTGGTATCAAATCAACAATTTGTTCATTAATCCCAAATTCTAATGGTTCTAAATTCATTTCTTGGTTGTGTCCCTCTAAATCCACAGCCCTGACTCGAAGACTATTGTCCCACCAGCAAAGACCGGCCTCTGGGGTGCCACTGAACCTCACCAACATGGCATAGAGAGGAGGAAGAAGATCGTGGTCGTGATCGTGATGATGATGATGATGATGATGATGATGATGATGATGATGATGATGATGATGATGATGATGATGATCACGTCCAAGGCAATCTTCTAAATAGCTACGCCTTCTCGGGGGAAAAAAGAACTGACACTGACAAGGCAAGTTGCGAGGAAGAGGTCTCACGGGAGTTTCCCATACCTTGGATTTGCGCCCGGGCTCATCCAAGAATAGTTGCTCCCGGTAGATCTTTCAAAAAGAAGACCACCAAAATACCGAGGGTTTGGGATTTCCCAGTTGATGCTTACCCCCTCTCCCCCCCCCCACAAATTAACCCTTGACCCTGAAAGTTGCCGATTTTCGGTGGAAACCAACCCTTCCAAACGACTCATCGCAGGGTCCATGAAATCGCCAGGATACTGCCTGTGCGGCTTGCAATCATGCCCTGCATCGCACTCTGTGACTTTTCGTTGCACTCCGCTGGGAGCGAAAATGGGTGCGGCACTGAGCCAACAGGGCTGAGCGGTTGTACCTGCTGTTTGAGTCCTAAAAATTGGGCACAGTGAGCCAACCAAAAATTGTCCCGCACCTTTTTGATGTGTTTACCAAAGCTTTGGGACATGATCAATCTCACCAATATGTTTATCAACAGAATTGATGTTTCTTCAGCAACAAGCATGGGGATGTTACCAACATTCAGGAGCTCCCATTTTCCGATGCTAGACCATTCGCACACGCCAAATACGCGATGTCCTAAAGCTTCATCCAGCGATGGTTCATCATTTTCCCGATGCAAATATTCACGTCTTGGCCGTACCATCTGGTTATTTGACATAGCCATGGAAAATCCCCTACAAATGGAGGTTTTAATGGGAAAATCATCCAAAATTAGAAGTTTCCATGGCTATGTTAGTCATAACCAGAGGGTAAACCTCCCTTTTGAAACAACCCAATTGTAGCTAGATGATTTCCATTTTTGGATGGAGGGGCAACCTCCGGTTTCTTGATTTTATCTTCGCGTATCAATCTTACATTGGTTAAAATGGTTTCAGCAAAAACTATGAAAATCATTCAAGAGTTGCAATGTCATGCCGTTGAAACTAATTGAAATCCATATCAAAATCTGTGAAATCCGTGAAAATGGCCTTATCTTGCTGTCATCAACTGGTCAATATCATTGGATATGTTAATATGCCATATCAACTGGTGGATATATCATTTATGATCAATCTCAGTTAAATCGAAATTCTCATATCATGCCATTAAAATCTATTGAAATGCCTTTTCTGAATCTCTTAAGTACCCTCCGGTAATCAAACATGGCAATAGCAAATCCCGAGTTTGTAAATGATTTTCACATATTTTCACATCACACCCTCCAATTTTAGGGGAGTTCCCGTTTCCATGGTTTGATTTCCAAAGGGTATATCCCATAGTCGTTCCATTCATATTCCATAAATTATAGATATATTTACCATAACCGAGCTAACCAAGTAATATTCCCATTGTATTCCCATTGAAATTCCATTAGATCCCACATATCTTGGATCCAACATTTCTTGCCCAAGCTCCGCGGCGCCGCCTCATCAGGATGAATGCTCTTGGCGAAGCCCACCAAGCCATGGTCATCGTCGTAGATGGAATAGTAGCGCCTTCTTTCTGTTTGTAATATATATATATATATATCCATGTATACATATAGATAGATGGATGGATAGATAGATGTAGATGTAGATAGATGTAGATGTAGATAGATGTTCATATATGTAGCTAGATGTAGATCGATGTAGATAGATTTAGATATATATATATGTATGTGTATATGTATACGTATACAGACATGCATATGTATCCATACAGGGTCCATACATATATATATATATATACATTCATTACGTGTATATATATATATACATTGTTGAAAGGTATGATTATTGTTAAATCTTGATAAATATCACACAAATAATTACATGGTTTAGGACTTTAGATGAAAACAACATGCTGGAAACATGATTGTACTTTGTAGGAATGCAATGAGCATGAGCAGCATGAGCAATAATTCCCAACTTTCGGGGTCGCATCCGGTGGCGAGATTTATGCGGTGCCTAGGGAGCTTGATTGGTGGGTGTCCTACCAGAAAGCTGGTGAGTAGTTCCATTTCGTGCTCACGCAGAATGTCGCCCAAAAAAAAATCGTGATCCGAAGAAGTGGTTAAAAGACAACCCACCCATTGGCCAATGAACCGGCCAAAACTCCTGACTTAGCCTGACTAGACATGTTCTGCCCTGAAACCATCCAAGTTTGTGCGAATCCCAACCTCTGTGCAACACAGAAATTCCAGCGATTTATCGGAGTGATGAATCGCAAAATCAAGACGCTTCAAAATTGGGATCTCAGACAATTTCAGTTGAAAATGGTGATCAAGTGGCTTTCATCAAAATGGAAGGTTAAGACGTTGGTGGCCTATCACAGTACCATTGGCATCGGTGGCTTGCGATGGTCCCAGCCTCAAGAAGGTGTCGCCGATGACCTAAGTAGTGAGCGAGGGGCGGCCACCATCAACAGAGCGACCTCCGCACCTAGAACTCTACACTTCTGCTGGTCAAAATTTCGACACCTTTGCAACTGTCCAAAACTCATGTTTCAAAAATAGCCAAAACCATGTAAAACCATAAGACATCATAAGACCATCACAAAGACGCCCCAAAGCTTCATTTGCCCAGCGGCCCATTTCCTTCCTGGTACATCCATCACCTCAGTCCAGGAACATGCGGCACCAATGGAGGTTCCAGCTTTGTAGCTCCATGAAAGCTGATGAATTTCCGACGTTTCGGCCTCACGTTGACCACGATTCATATCAATCAAAATTTCTGGCTGCCCCGCTTCTTACCTTAGTTTTTTCTTGGCCAAATCCACCATTCTTGGTTTAAAATGATCAATTTCAGTTCAGTATGTGATGAATGTGATCCCTTCAAAAACCCAGCATTTTTCATCGCAGCCAGGCCACCCCCAGGCCCGGATCGCAGCGCGGCCGGACCTCCGGCACGGTGTCGCCCGAGCCGCCTAGGACCGGGAATTCCTAGGCTGCGGAGGCGTGGAATCCGGAAAATTGAGGAAAAGACATAGGAAATGCATAGGAAAATATGGGAAATTACAAGAATCATGTAGGAAATTTGGAAAATATCGGAAAATGCAGTAAAATGTACGAATCATATATCTTACATATCGAGATTGATCATTGACACCTTTTCATTTGAGGGACAAAATGGTCAATATCCCACCAACATGTCCGACCAATCCCAATCCTACCGTTGATCTTCTTTGGGTCCACGCCTTGAGGTACTCGGAGTTGCCGGTCTGTGGCACCTCGTCCAGACTTTTCAGGGTATACTCCTGGGCCGCTGGGTGTTGGGATACCACAGGATACCACGGGATGCCATATCAATCGATGGGATTTGCTATCATGTTCCGAAGTAAAATAGTGCCCTATTTCATTCTTCTATTATGAGTTCATATGGTTTAGTGACAAAACTGAGTCTTATGATATACTGATATATATTTACAGTATTTTACAGTAGATACACATCTTGGGGTCTTACCAGTCGGGTACATCCCTGGATGCCAGGGATGAAAGAACAGCAATTGCACCAGTCGGGTCACCCACTGGAGTCATGAAAAAATAAAACGACCCACATGTTCCTCAAAATATAGGTATAGATGATATAGAACTATGTAACTATATCTATGAAACTCTGCTCAAAATCTGAAAGTTCCTGTGGCATCAGCATCACCACTATCTCTGTCCTCCGGCGTGAGGGGATAGTCCGTCAGCACACCTGTGAAGGGAGAAGCGCAAAAGCACCGAGGCTGCTGTAGAAAGACAAAACAACTCAAGTGAAGTCCACAAGAAGTTTTGGATGCCCTGTCTTTGGTTCGTGCAGTACAATAGCTCGATGCTGCAGAAAAGGATCCGGCGAACCCCAGTGAATCTCTGGACTGACTGACTGACATACAGTACGCATGGCAAAAATGATATGGATATATATATATATATGTATATATATAATATATATATATATATACTGTATATAGATATAGGCAAATGGATTTGGCTCAAAATGCATTCACAAAAAACAAAAAAAAGCATGGTTTCATACATGTTCATACTAAAGTTCCCAAATCGGCGGAGTTTTCCCCGAAATTCGCTCCCGCCCCACGACTGAAGTTTTCTCCCCGACCGTCTTTGTCCGCGATGCGGATACTGACGTTCGGAAGCTTGGCCTTGGTGGGTCCGATGAAATGACGGCTGAAACCATCCTGCGTTCTGGTTGACAAACGGTTCCGAATGGGGAAGATCGCCCCATCAAACTAGGTAGAAGAAACCCATGTTTCTAGTTTAACAGGGTTGTTTGGGCTGCTCAGATATGCAACTATCAGAAACATGACTGAGCCTGTGGAGGAAAGGTGATTTGGGTTCTAGGTGTGTATGCATGCATTTATGAATAAATCTAAACCATGTGGAAACATATGAAAATCGGAATAAGCAATTGCAAGAAAGAAAAGTATCGAAAGACGCTTTCTTATCCTCGGCGACATGGTATCTGACCCTTGTTGAACCTAAGGCACATCGGCAAGATGTCCACGTACTGCAATCCTTCAATCTGATGGCCATCCCCCACTTGTTGCACTAGCCCTGTATCACTGGAACGCAAGATGACTTGGTTCCATGGACCCAACCTGCAATGTCCTGGGGCGCCCCTGCTAAGTTGCTGCAGTCGTCCTTCAAACGCACTTTGCTAAGCCTCAATTGTCAGAACTGGAAAGCCTAATTCCTTGGGACACATCGTGTCATTTGGATGTTTGTCCGAAACTGAGGCATCAAACATGGAATTCTGGGCTACCGTATTTTCAGACAACCCCAATTTTCCAACCATCCCGAACCCCAAATTCCCGAGTCCAGTGCATGAAAGCACCTTGAAACCATTGGATAGCATCACCCCAAAATTAAAGAGTCATCACAAATTTGGAGGGATCAGCATACAGAATGGGACATATACTCTCTGTCAATCTAACCTGGCAATGGAAAACCTACGGCTTACAAAAGATCTGCCTACCAATTCCACTGCCAGGTTAGATGAAACGAATTCCCCGAACATCATTCACCATGCCCCCAAGCAACATAGACCCTGTCCAAATAGGGGGTTGGAACACTCCTTTCCTTCTGTTTTTTCTCCGGGGTTTCAGAGTCTATGTTGGTTGGCGAGGATGGCATTCCCCGATTTTTTCGCTTCCCATTACGGATGAGGTATTGAAATTATTGGGATGCCCAATTCTGACCTGTATTCAGACATTATTGTTCAACATCCACACAAAATTAAAGCCTTCGCCAACAACTCCTTCATTTAGGGGTTGTACTAGATGGTCCTCCCAGTTTTGAAAATGAATGCCCCATATTTAGATGGCTAAGAACCCCTCATCTTTCAATAAACCCAACAATACCAGAAGAAATTGAGGAAAAGCCATTCAATCCATTGCATCAGCATCAGCATCAGCATCATCATCATCTTCATCATCATCATCATCATCATCATCACCACCATTCTCATGTTCCCCATTCGACGGCCATCAATTGGGGATAGATCCCTGACCAAGAATTCCCAACCACGGATAGATCCCCCATTTGTCTGACTCACCAAAATATCATGTGCTAAAACCTTTTCATTCTATCCCAATATGCATTTGGTGAAGTAGATGTCATTAAAAATGTTGAATTTCTTTGCACAACTTCATCATGTGGTAAACCCAAGGCCATAAACCATCCCTAATATCACCATGTTTATGGGTTGGATTGAAAGCATCCCCAGTCATGGTAGTTGTTTGTGGCATTGGCTTGCCCCACATTCAAACTCAAACTTTTAATCTCCATCAACCCCCATTAATCCCCATCAACCCCCATTAATCCCCATTAATCCCCATTGAATCCCATTATTAAATCTGCATTGATTCCCATGAAATCCCATAAATGCCATAAATTCGCAAAATACCCTCCGCTAATCAAACGTAGCACTTGGAAATCCCCCATCAATGGAGGTTTCTAGCTGGGAAAATCATCCATAAATCGTGGATTTTCCAGCAAGCCATGTTACCGGAGGGTACCATGCATGGCACCATCCCTGCAGCCCAAAGGGCAGCTTCTCAACCTCTCCAGAGGGCCCGGTGATCAGCGAGCTGCCCGTGTCCACCACCGCCGGGCAGACGCCGTCCGGCCGGTCGTCGCAGATCTGGGACCGGTGTCCCAACAGCTTTTCCGGATCCGTGAGAAAAGAAAAGACAGGTGGCCGGGTTGCAAACCAACTTATACTTATAAATATATATATATATATAGATATAGATATAGATATAGATATAATTTAGATATAGATATATATATATATATAGATATAGATACCAACTCATATAATTACCCCTTTGTGGGGGATGTGTTGTTTTTTGAAGTAGGAATAAAGTTGTAGCATTCCTTGTAGAAGGAGGAAAGGAATATCAATATACGGATATTTGGAGTTGAGCACACCAACATGGGGAATTGAAGCTGCGGAAGTGGGACATTTACCTGTAAACAAATCCGGAATTGAGCCGTGGAAGTGGGTGGTATCACCCAAAACACTGTTGCCAAAGATTTTCCAAAGAAGTAGGTTTACGATCAGAACAGGAGGCGGCCCAAGATTGGAAATGTCGAGTTTTTATGGATCGAGCACACTTGAGTTGGACTTGTTCTATCAACTCGCGGTGGTACACTTGCCATTGCCTACAGAGACCCGCAGTGACATGTGATTCATATAGGTGTCACCTACCAGCAGGCTAGCAGTGTCTCCCATGTCCCAACGCATCGGGTTGTGTGTCCCATCCGAAATCAACCTCCCCTTGTTGGGGGGACTTAGTTAGGTTTGTCCGAAAATAGCTGTTCCCCCAGCTGCTGAGGAACATGGAGCGGCTTGCCATCCACCAGGATATCTTTCATGGCTAGAGACCACTCCTGCGCCGATGCTGAGGCCATATCGATTGTGCGGATCAACATACATTTAGTCGTAAATCATTTAGTGGTGGTTCAAGTTCAACTTTAGTGGGGGTCAAACTTTAAAATGTACCCTCTGGTCATTAAACGTAGCTATTGAAAATGGCAATTTATAGTGGATTTTCCCATTCACAATGGTGATTTCCCATAGTTATGTTAGTTTACCAGAGGGTATATTATCGTATCGGATGAATTAAGTTGGGATCATACCGTACAACCAGCGATGTTTTTAATGGCTGGATGTCGGGGAATTAACCAGCCACAGTTCAGTTTCCGGCTGTGTCGTATCTGGCAGTTTACCACCAAGACATTGCCAAAACTCATACAGTCCTATGGAAAATGATGAACCATTTAGGGGTACCCCAGTTTCGGGCCTGGTCCGAATTGGGACCCAAGTCTAAACCACTGAAACCAAAGTCAGATCGGTGGACCTGCGGTGCTTGTAGATGTTCAGGCATTGTCCTTCCCAATTTTGACCACCCATTTGGGTCTGGGTCCATTGGCTGTTGATCAGATGTTGAGACACCAGTACCGCCGGGTGTTTTTCCTGGTCGTTCTGGATCTTGTGCCACGTCAACGGGCTCTTCCTGACAGCAGGACCAAATATGGGACAATAACCAGTCAAAACTACCCTCTAGAAATCTCTCGGGCCATCAAACTCCCGAATTTGCTGATGGCAATCAGTGGAAATCATGCAAAACTCCCCATTTAGGAGCAATCAAACTCCCCATGTTGAAATGGAAATGGGATGATACAATGCCTAAGCCTTGCAAAATCTCCCCCATAGTGGCTAGTGGCAACTTTGACAAAGAAACTGGGATTGCATCAACAAAACCATGAGAATAGAAGCAACAAAGAATGAATTTTTAGCAACAAAACTTGCAATTCGAGTCACTAAAAGTATGGGTCAATATGGAACATGTGAATTGAGGGCAAGTAGATGGTGGCGGAACAACATGGGGTCTTTAAGCAACACAATAGTGGGAAATTGAGCAACAAAAGTGGAAAATCACCATCAAGTGTGGATATGGGAGGTCATTTCAACCTGGCTATTCTCTGTCCCCATCTGAAAAATGTTGGCAGTTGCCACAGTTTTTCTTTGAATGGGCGTGATAGTGTGATGGTCCGAATTCCCGAATTCGCGGCAGCTCATTCTTCAACGCTTGTAGGTACAAAACCCCACATTATCCCACTTGGACCTCGTGTGGCAAGTCCATAAACCTTCAATTTGGGGTAGTCGAAAATCTCGCCCATTTCTGGTAAAAGTGGGGATGGTTTCTTGGGTTTACCACATTAATCATTAATCGGCCGCTCTGCCCTTCATCACCCTGCAGATATGACAGGATGCAACCCACAATCCAAATGGCGACTGCAAATGACCAGTTTATCCAGTTTATCTACGGCTTCCTGAGCCTTACAAAAAACCCATAACAATCGTCATTTTACGAACTCCCTTTTGTGTTGCTTCATTTTCCCATGTTTGTTGCTTTACCTATTTAAGTCTCATGTTTGTCGGATAATCTTGTATTTCCTGCTTAAGTCCGGTATGTTCATAGTTAAAGCACAATTAGATCCGTTTTTTTTGCCAGCAAAATAAAAGAACCTTTGTTGGTTCAAACATGGTTGAATCCCTTTCTTTTTGTGGTTAAAATCCCATGGTTGCTGAGTCAACCACCTGTTTTTACCGCGAGTCGCCACCCCAACAATCTCTTCCCGAACCCCCCTGCGACGCCCAACGATCGCTCTCCGAGTGTCGGAGCGATATGAGCCCGCTCAATGCCTCCGAAGGAAATGCTGCCGCTGCGGTGCGTGTCCTGTGCCGCTGGCATGGGACACGAAGCGCGAAATCAATGAGAAGTCAACAGGTGACAGAAATTCATCATGAATACTGTAGTAGTGATCATGGTATTAATCGTCATCATAGTAAGAATAACGATAATAGTAAAAGTAGTGATAATGATAACAGTATATGATGAAAATAATGACAGGAACGATAATCATGATAGTATTGATATCTATTGTTGCCATGATAACAACAACAATGATAATGATGACAATGATGACAACAATGACAATAAAAAAACTGATAATGGTGACTACCTTTACTAAAATCACTATGGTTAATGTAAATTTTATGGTTATGACGACAATCAACGGTAGTAATGGTAGTAATAATGAGAATATAACTAAAAATAGACATAATCAGTCATAATGAATAGTAAAAACGATTATGATAATGAATAGTATCAATGTCAATAACAATGAATAATCAATCATAAATAGAGATCAATGATATAAATAGCAATAATCATCTGCAACAAATACAACCATTGATTGACTTGGCCACGTGTATTCCGACCCGTCCTCGGAGAGGTACACTCCAAAGACATTGCGATCCAGCGCGTGGCTGTTTTTCAACCTGCCGGGCATACGAAAAGAATAGATACCCTCTGGTAAACGTTTACATAACTATGGAAAATCTCCATGTTTAATGGGGAAAATCCACTATTTCTATGGTCATTTTCAATAGCTATGTTAGTTCACCAGAGGGTAAGTCCACTCAAAAACCTTAGTTGGCTTAGTTATAAAGCAACTTAGCTAATTACTTCGGGCTGCAGCTCCAACTAAGCGGATAGGTTTCACCATTGTTATAGGGGTCCCGGCCCCCAACTTATGGATTCTTTAACCATAGTTATGTGTGAATCTATATATATATACATACCTAGATCCACCCGGAGGATGAAAAAATAGTGCTGCAATCCATTGTGACCGAAATTTCCGCCGCAGCTCCAAAAAAGAAAACGCAGCTCAGAAAAAAAAACGCAACTCAAAAAAAAAAAGGCGTCAGGGGAAACTGCACAACCATTGGATCGTCTCTTCGACTGAAATCAAAACGTCTTGGAACGATTGTATGTGGAAGACATATCTGGGTGGGATCCAGTTCTTCTTCAACAGAACATTTATTGAAACATTGCCACTTNAGACTCAAGCTAAGAATTCTTCAAATATTGCTGCAATATGCTGCAATTGTGTTGTCCAATTGTCTAAATGCAATCAAATGCCCATCCAAAAATCAAAAAATCCTGCACGGGAAATTACGCCGCAATTACGCGAAATTACGCCGCAATTACGCGAAATTACGCCGCAATTTTTGCAGGATTTTTTTGGTCGATTTTGGTGGAAACTATGGTTATGTACGGTTTTGTGATGTTTTGTCATCTAGGCCGAGCATCTAGATGTGTGCAAACTGTTTTGCCTTTTGACACGTAATGGATCACTGAATTGCGAATTGCCAGTTGCTACTCGACTTTGATTATTTTATCAAGGTGTTGCAAGAGAAAA